>MU193871.1:0-14940 GCA_016904865.1 Pissodes strobi | reverse complement strand
TATTTCATGAATAATGTCCTATACCTATCTCCAACTGTTTTTGAAATATTGACAGTTGAAAATCGACCATTTACCAAGGTTGACAGCCTGTAAAATCTAAACGGCTAAAGATAGAGCAAAATGGTTTGCACATTCCTATCTTGGTTTTTTATAAGCTTTCGTTTGACACTAATTTTGTATTTAAAAAGAGGTTAAGACATTCCGGCTAAATTTAACCTCTGGTTAAATCTAAAATTAGTGTCAAACGATAGCTTATGAAAAACCAAGATAGGAAAGTGCAAACCATTTTGCTCTATATTTAGCCGTTTAGATTTTACAGGTATCAAACTTGGTAAATGGTCAGTTTTCAAATGTCAATATTTCAAAAACAGTTGGAGATAGGTATAGGATTCAGGAAATATGTCTTTATTTTTAGATTTTATTTCTTTGAAAACCAAAACAGATTGGCTTTCTAAACAGTCTTTTTTAGGTATCTTATAGTGGCAATTTATCCCCTGGAGCCCCTAGATTCAAGGGGCGAAAAATGCAAATATTTCACCAAAAAAATATTCAAATATTGTTGGGTTAAACCCAAGCTCAAAATAGAATCTGAGTTATATGAGAGAAATTTATATCCAGTGATAATGCTTGTTGAGCTTATAGTTTTCAGTACAGATTCAAATATCGTATTAAACGAGGAAAACTGCGTTGCTAAAACAGCATACTCATTTTAAACAAACCGGCAAATATTTCAATTAATATTTTTATCTATTTGCCTTAGATCAATATGGTATCTATTTTAAAACTTCAGGTACAAGTACCCACTAAAAAAAAATTAAAACAAAAATGATCAATTATTTTATTTATATCGGCATAATTAGTTCGAATATATTATCTGTAACTACCAAGATACTATCATAAACATCCCCCTTCTCATGAAAAAAAACTATTTAAAAAATATGTTAAAAAACTTATCGTTGAAGAGAGAATTAACTGAAGAATCATTGGTAAATAAAGATTTTTCTTCTTCGGTCATGTTAATCATAGTTTCATGTACTTCTTCTTTGCCCTCTTTATCGCGTCTCTTTACGATTGTATATTCTTTATCCTTCAGCTTTTGAGTTATAGTAGTTTCTTCATTACCTTCGCTATCAGTGACCGTCCTGTGAGTTTCAAATGACTAAAAAACATATAAAATTATAATACTGCATAATTTCCCCTCGCTTTTGGGCCGTTCTTTACTGCAAAATACAAGGATTTTTCAAGCTCGATCAATTATTACACGATTCTGGTGATCAAAAAAAGATACATCTTTAAAATAATGGTTGTGGTTAAACTAGACTGTGTTCAATTCGTTTCAAATTTTAATTTTGCGATCACAGTGTTGCCAGATCTACTCGTACCTGATATCAACATTCTTATTTTAAAAGGAAGGCCCTGTTAATTTGTATATTTATGGATTCTATGTAAAATTCTAAACTTAATTGATCTCTAACCGTAAAGAGGTGCCAAAATCAGCATTCTTTATGATATTCTTTAGTACTACTGCGGATAGAGAGCAGGAATAAAAAGCGCAAATAATTTTTTTCTATCTTCAACTCGAACTTTATATGCCAACATATCCAAATTGTCCAAAAACAAAATTAGATTGTACGCAGAATACAAAAAGTTACAAATTTGAGCTCCATTTAAAATAAGAAGATAATTTAGAAATAGAATTACATATTCCTGTCAATAAAAAAAAAACAATAACATCACAAAAAATACAATAATATTGTAATACAGAGTCTGCCAAGATTTGGTTACCAAATGGGAAGCTTTTATTTCTGATTTTATGAAAAAGTTAGTTATTCTTAATAGAAAGTTTTGCTTGTTATAAAAGTAACACTGGCATTGAGAAAAAAAAGATATGTTATACAGGGCGTCAGGAAAATAGAGATAAACATCATGGAAAATATCTATTTTAACTAACATATCTGAGAAACAAATTTTAAGGTTTAGCAGAATCGCCGTTATTTCCAATGAACTTCATAAGTGTTTTTTAAACAGGCGAACAGAATTTCGTACATGATCGGCTGGGATTTCTTCACATTCTTGTATCCAGTTTTTTACTTGAATAAGATTTTGAGATCTGTCTTTGTAAACAATTTCCTTAATTCCTCCCCACAGGAAGAAATTTAGAGGTGTGAGGCTTCCCGAAGAAAATACCATCTTCATTCAAAGCGCGTCTAATACATTTTCCTCTAAAATTGAAGTTTAGCAAGGCTCTTACTGCTGCCGATGAACACCATCTTGCCTTACATTCAGGGGCAACTCTTCAATAACATTTGAAAAAAGTCATTTCGCAAACAATTTAGAAATGTTAATGTTATTAAAAAATCTTGGGGCCAAAGTTTTGCTACCCCATCATCCAGTGACAACATTCAAATCGTTTATCCATGTCCCCAGGAAACAACGTGTGAACACATTTTTGCTTGAAAGACAGAAACGTCACTGGTTCGGAAACGGGTAATCAGGGATTGTGCAGATTGAGTCATCATAGACACTTGAAAAAACTTCCCGAACAGGTCAACAATCCCCTGCCCAATGTCTCCAAACACAGACTCCAAAAACATTGAATCCGGATAGGCAATTAGAATTGCGGTTATCTTTTATATAATTCCAGAAGTATCAAGCAAAAGTGAGTCCTCCACTTCCTGCATGTGAAGTGAGTAGCACCTATCATATTCAGTGTGACACAGTGCTCTATAACCACAAAAGAATTGATATTCGTGGTCAGATCCAGTCGACACATAATGCTGATAATTTTTTTTACAAATGAGATATTTCAAAACTGGACTGAACCATCTAGGAAAACGTGAAGTTCTGATAAGCTTTCTGGGTACCAACAATGATAAGCAACTCTGAATAACTGAATGGAACGTCTCAGCCGCGACAGATATACTCCCAACTCCAAACACTCATCCCAGTTGACAGATGCGAAAAAAATATTTATGGCGGTATAATTCGCATACTTAAAAGCATAATAAAATTCATCGAAAGATAAAGACTTATCGAAAGTGCCACATTAAAACAGCAAGCCATGTGATGCACACTATTTGGCAAAATATTACCTACAGCAATAAGTGCTATTTGGAACCGTGCTAATTCATAATATGAATACACCTCCAATTTATTCTAACTGTTTTGAAGAAACACAAATAAAAGCCTTTTAGATCAAAATTTATTCAGACGTGGTTTCCTGGGAACATGTATAAATGATTTGATTGTTGTGAATGGATAACGGGATATTATGAAGATCATCCAAATTTCGGGTTCTAATAAATTTTGTTTTCCGACGAAGCGAAGTGCACCACTAACGGTATTTTCTCATCGCAAATCTCGAGGTTTAAGTGTATAACTAATCCCAACTGGGTGGTAGAATACTGAGGTCAAGTGTAGTAAAAAGTAAATGTTTGGTGTGGTGTTTTGGGGAACAAAATTTCAGTACCAATTTTTCTCGATAACATTAATGTAATTTTTTTGCAAAACGACTTGTCCGTGAATCTAAGGCAAGAGTTAATATTTCAGTTGCCACTTGTAATTTCACGACAGCAGTAACAGTCTGGCTTAATTTCAATTTTAAAGGAAAATGGATTGGGCGGGCTTCGAATGAAGATGATAATTTTTCGGATTGGCCGCCGAGATCCTCCGACCTCACACCTCTTGATACCTTCATTCGAGGACGAATTAACGAAGTTGTTTACAAAGACAGACATCAAAATCTTATTCAATAAAAAAGCAGGATACGACAAGCATGTGAAGAAATAATGTTCGGTTAAAAAAAAAAACAAGTACATTGAAAATAACGGTCGTTCTTCCGAAGCCTAAAATTTGTTTCTTAGATAGGTTAGTTAAAATAGATTTTTCCATAATGTCTTACTTTATCTTTCTGACGCCTTGTATAACATATCTTGTTTTTTCAACGCCAGTCTTACTTTTATAACAAGCAAAAATTTTTATCAAGAACAACTTTTCTCATAAAATCAAAAAGTTTCCCATCTGGTAACCCACATCTAGGGAGACACTGTATATGGGTCGTCAATGGAATACAATATATACCACAACCGAACTATTTGTGCAGCTGAACGGATAGGCCTTAGCTTAGCAATGCCAACACCAAATGAGCTTGATATAATTATAATACAAAACGAAAGCAAATATAGCAATTTGGAAATAATTATTGGCATGTTTAGGCGCGAGTTCCCGATAGTGTAGAAATCACTCATTCCCGGTTTAAGCGGAAACAATAAATTTTTCACTCATTTTGTTTTACAGCGAACAGGCAGAGTTTCAAATATAAATTCTCAATCAATAATATCCCGAAATCATGCAATTACATTTAATAAGAAGGTGTCCTTCTATCAAATACGCTTTTTTGTGGAAATGAAATATCCAATAAACAAATAGGGCATTTCATTTAAAATGGGCATCTTTGACGTCATATCTCCTACATTATTTATTTAAGCATTTCTGTCTAAAATACAAAGACAAATAAGTTAGCAGATAATAATATTAATCTAATTTTGTTAGTTAATAGTTATAATAAAATATGGAATATAAGTTCAAATCACAAATTAATAAAGATGCTATTTAAATTGAGATGAAAGCTGACTTAATGGCATATGGGTTCTTTTAGCATTATACTGTTTGATGCTGATGGAAGGTAGAATAACGTCCTGGATCTTGTGTCAATAGGCGGAACGCGAAAAAATAAATAACTCCGCAAATGGTCGAACGCAGTCCGTCAAAGCTCAAACCAGTTTAAATAAAAAAAGACAGATGTAATTTCGCCTCTGGGCAAATCGGAAATCCAGACCTACCAAATAACAATGTATAATCGATACCACGATGTTAAAGAGAAGCCTGATTACCCATGTACCATTGATTAACTTTGTCAAGATTCTTCTGGAGTATCAAACAGTCCTCTGGACTGTGAATAGATAAGAAAAGCTTAAGGTCGTCAGCGAAAAGAAAAACATCACTGTTCAATGCCACAGATATATCATTAATAAATAACGAAAAGAGCAAGGGGGCTAGATTGCTGCCTTGAGGAGCTCCGTTGGTAGCCTCGAAAGTTGAGAATTTATAATCTCTATGCTCAACGTAAAGCTAGCGGTTTGAAAGAGAGGAGTGCAAAGTCCCTGGTCGAAACCAAAAGCAGCCAGCTTCCTCATGAGTACCGAGTGATTAAGTCGATTAAAAGCCTTTGAGCATATTATGCAGGGTAACCTGCAGTTGGGAATTTAAAGCGTTACTGGTATATTGCACTAGGTTAATAACAGTACTTCTTGAAGAAAAACTAGGTTGTTATGGCGTAAGTAGGCAACTCGCTTCTTTCGCGACACTCTGAGCAGACATAGCATAATTATCGATCAAATCCACTACATCGTTTTTAAATATAGACAGATTTTCGCGGTTTTGCAACAATCCGGAAACTGATTTTTTTAAGGCAAAATTAATAATATAAGAGATAGGCTGAAGCAGGGCAAATCTGCAGTCACGCACCACGTTGTCGAGGTCCCGAGTCATGAGGGATCCGAGCCAGTACTCGCTTCGCAACGGTCAGTGTAATTTTTATAATCCGTACTAATATCTCGTTTTATTTTAGCTTTAAGAGTGCGGAACTGCTTTAGTAGTTCGATGGAGTTCGATTTTTTAAGTTTAGTACGAATTCGCGCTTGATGGTTTCGGAATTTTAATTTAAGCTCCTGTCGTTGTTGAATTGATCAGTAGGTTCATAAGAGATTAATTTTATCTGCTATATTATTTGTCTTTAATCGCAATAAAGCGAATATAAAATCTATTTCGAAAAAGTTAATCATACCACCTAGTCTTTTAGATTATGCAATATGAAGTGATAGCAAAATATATTCCAGTAATCCAAGATATTAGGGTACATTTTGCAGACTTTGCTGGTCAATTTTTTTTTCGACGCAATAGTACTTACTACACAATAAAATTGTGCAAATACTATACAGTATGGTTGGTAACACTCAAATTAAGACATTTTAATATATTGGGTAGGTCGGATCTAATGGCAACCAACTGAACATGTGACTATTCAGTTGTTGGGATTTCTGAGGGGTTCAGAGCTAAAGTCGACCAAGTTAATAGTCACAGTTCCAATTCTTGACCAAAGTCAGCCAAATAATTTCTTAAAGCACTGAGTTTCAAAAAATTAGTCACATTTAAATTAATTATAATAAAAAAACGTTTAATGCTTTTATCTCAAATTTATCTTGGATTGACTTTCAGCTCGGAACCCCTATAACGTATAATTCCTGATTATTTTTCAAAACTATATACTTTATAGCAAAACAATTTAAATAGCAGCAGCTTCAAAAAATTAAATATGTATAAAATGATTATTTAATTTTATAAATTGTAAGTTACTTACCCCATCAGGATTTCTTATAGTTTTTACTTGAACAGATTGATTAAAAAATTTTCCTCCAAATGGTCTGGGTCCTCCATATATACTTAAACTACCATTTTGGTGTGGGGCAATATCTGTTTTACTGTTGGTCGGACCTTTAAAAAGTGCATCAAGGTCTGTTATGCTTAACCTACGAAGAATATGATGAGTCGATGCAGTTGTTAAGGACATCTACATTGACTAAGTGACGAGTTCATTACTAAAAATATTTATTTATTTTCAAAGTTTTCTTGTTCTTGAGTTTTTTGGTAAATTAACAACAATCCTCAATTTTGACAAATTATTTCTACCTTTGGTAGATTTAATCACATCAACGTTTCTTCAAAAGATATTAAAAAAAAAAAAATTAATGGGGGAAAAAGGTGATTCAGCGACTTATGAAAAATACAAAAAAAAATCATAGTGCTTTTAACGTAAGTATCAAAATGCTGTTCGGACATTAATTACAGTATTGTGATATTCTGCTTATGTTATGTTTATATATATCTTTACTTAAAATCCCTTAAATCAGTTTTTAATTGACTTTTGAAGTAGCCAAAAAATTTAGATGCAAAAATCATTTCTAAATCAAAGCAACTAACATTTGAAGTTAAATGCTCTCTAGGGAGCACTTTGGTAACTTTGAGGTGATATGAGTACACTTTTAGCCTAAATTTTATTACAAGATGGTTTCCTACATTGCTTAATTGTGTCAACTAGGAAAAGCAGAACATAAATAACAGAACGAAAATTGTGTTCAAAGCAACACCAAGAAAAGTACCATTTTAAAGTTAAAACACACATACTTTCCATCAAGATCCTTATCAACTTTCTCACTAGGACTTTCAAAATTTTGTTTTTCATATCCTTCCTTTAAAAAGTGTTCCCTAGAATTTTGAGAATGCTCTCCCTGTAGATTTTCTTCATACAGATCTTCATTTATACTAGGATGTTTTACTGCAAATGGAAAATAAGTTAAAGTCGTCGACTACTGATATATTACTGTTTGAAAATTAATAAATGGGTACTACTTATACCGGTGAGTACAGAGTCATCATAGAACATAATAATTATATAGATGTGTGGAAAATATTGTCTGAACCTAGGAAGTTAATAAGTCGAACTAGTAAAGCTATATGGTTTTAATGAATTGAATAGACGGATTGTGGAGTAGCGGGGGATTACCAGCGGTGGCAGTGGGCGTTGCTTGAAATGGCAAAGCCGCTCTTCATTTGTAGATGGATAGATTATTCACACTTTTATCAGTATAGCAATTTTTATTGAGTAGAACAAAGACGGCATTATAATAGCCATAACTATTTAAAACGGAAACTTTGCTGAAATAAATTAGATGTACTGCATAGCATACCAGGGTGGTTTACGCTAAATGTTGTTTTCTTTCCTCTAACATGAATAAACTAAAATGTATTAAAACGTTTATTAGCAAGACTATGTATATACATACAGCATGTTTTTTGGAACCAAATATATATTGCTTATTTAGATCACGAAGATAATCTAGAATATTAGTTCGAAAATTAAAATACTTCTTGCTGGAGACAACAAGAGAAAATTATACGTCATATCTGAGCTTGACCTGCTATGTTTTAGGTCTTGGAGAATATGTTCAACATCCCCTTACATATAAAAGGATCGGAACGCTCAGATATAGATATCTGGCTTTTTTCCATATAAATGACTTTTACAATAATATTGTTCGTTTACTGAAGGATAAAAGGTATCTTTTTCTAAGGTTTGAAGAAAAAAATTTCTTATTGTATGCCACATCACGCGATTGTTCGCAACAAGGTAAAACCACAAAGGTTAGAACTGTTTTCGATGCTTCGATGAAAACAGAGTTGGTCTCTTCTACGTACAAGGATAGTACATCGTTTCCGTAAGCAACAAATGGTACCTAATGCGACATTTTTAAGATTTATACGTAGGGGTGCTAAGCGTGCCGCTTTTGGCGGGATATCCCTGTTTTGAGCCTCTTTGTCCGCGTCCCGCCTCAGATAATAGCAAAACGCAATTTTCCAGCTTTTTAATGGAAAAAACTTAGCCTAGATTTGGCAACGCAAGGGCAATTTACTAACGCCATAGTCGTGACGCTCGACGCGACAGTTCGGCCGATTCTATTAGTTAGCCATTAGTCGTTTAATGATTGATGTAAAGTATTACTTCTATTACATTTGTATTGCACTCCGCATTGGTGATTCCATTTGGATTGGCTGTTACTTTTATTTGTCCATCCTGATTAAAAGTAGGTAAGCTTTGTTGTTCCTAATTATTATTAAATTTATTTAGCATTAACTTTTTACTTTACGTGACGTTTATATAGGTACATACTGAAACATGCAGATCCTAGGTCCCTAGGTATGCAAATTAACAAAGAAAAGTTATAAAATAATAAAATTCGCCGACAAAATTGAAATACACTCGGTATTATGAAAAGTTTTAAAAATGCACTTTTTAATATATAAACCTTCGAGAAGCAGATAAAGAGGGTCGAGCCGGGCGCTGGGAATATGTGGCACACTTATTTACGTCTCTTTTTAATACATTTTTCTAATGTGTGATCAGAATTTTAATAGTTTCTTGTCGCACTCACACACACTTTCATGTAAAAAAGCCGCAGCAGAGCGGAGTCTTCAGAAATCCAGTCGCTTCTGGCTAGAGACTGGTTCTATTTCTACTCGCTAAAAAGCTTGAGACTGGTTTCCTCTTCAAATTTCCACCTTTTTGCAAATTCACTCATTTTAGCCAGAGACTGGTCCGATTCCACTCGCTAAAATTCTTAGCCTGTTGCGGAACTATGTTCCAATTTTTTTTTTAATTCCAATAAGCGAGAAAGTAGTGCCGTTTATTTAATGAATTTTTACAAACATGATTTTTCAAATTCACAGATATCCGTTTTGATGCGTTTTCAGCCTATGGGCTTTAGTTTTACTTTTACGAGTCACGAGTATCACAGTACGTACGGTTACGATAGGTTATAATAAATGTTAATAGATTTGGTTAGTTCTGGTTAGTCGTTCAAACAACTTTCGGGTAGTTTCACTTAGTATCAACTTAATTTAGTCATTTGAACCGGTTACGATGTTAAAATCAATTTTAATAGATTTGGTTAGTCGTCCAATCAACTTTTGAGTAGTTTCAATTAGTACCACCTTATTTTAGTCATTTGAACCGGTTACGATACGTTATAATAAATTTTAATAGATTTGGTTAGTTTGGGTTAGTCGTTGAAACAACTTTCGATTAGTTTCACTTAGTTTCAACTTATTTTAGTCATTTGAACCGGTTCGGTTCCTATACATTATAATAGATTTGGTTAGTTGTCCAAGTATGGTACTTAGTATCAACTTAATTTATTCATTTGAACCGGTTACGATAATCGATGATATATCTAAGCTTAATCGATTAAATCTTCCATATTCTTAGTTTCTAAGTAAAGGCTTGGCAACGTCGACGAGGGACTTAAGGTGAATACTAACCTGCGCGAATTTCGCGTTTTTTTTTTACATAAACTCCGTCATTTCCAGGTTTAATTATTCGCAGCGAAAAATTTTAACTTCGGCGCGAATTATTATGTCAATATTGTCAATTTTGTTTTCATGGATAAAAAACAATAACCATAACCTTAGAATTCTTAGGTGTACCTCTATGACATGGATTCTAATAATAATTATTATTTGTTATATGTGTAGGTGTTATCCATGCGATGTATCTTTTGCGTTTTTTTGTTAATTACCATAAAAGTAAAACACTTGCACTAGCCAAAAGGCATCAAAGAAAAAAAATGTGGGTGAGAACTACATTTTTGCAAAGAAAAACACAAGTGGATTTTCACAAATTCACAATTTAATTGCGGAGATGCGCTTAACTGATACCAGTAAGTTTTTTAATTATTTAAGAATGAGTCCTACATACTATTTCAGGGAACCTATTTCCCCAGCTGAACGATTGTGTTTAACATTGAGATCCATGACAACAGTTAACACTGTTTTAACTTTTTAGCGAATATTTCCGGACGAAATTTCGCGTTGCGTGAGTATGAACGAAAATTTACATTCGCGCGAAAAATTGACACAAAAAAGGCGAAATTCGCGCGAGTAATCACCTTTAAGGGGATGTATGTTTACTGGACGACAAGCTCAAATTTGGATACTGGGAAAGTCATGAAGCGTTGCCAGTTTATTTAACAACAGGTTTTGTATATTACAAATACCGAACAATCAGTGTTACACGCCAATAAATCGGATAGACCTGAAACTTGAGGGAGAAGGAAATTATTGTGGACTTAGTCATTGATGACGCTTTTTCTTAGTTGATTCGTACTTTGCCTTCATTTATCATTGTTGGGGATTTCCATGCGTTGTTTTTAATTTTTCACTATTATTACGCTTATATTAGTTTTATGTGCAAAGGCCATATTAAATATACCACCGAAGGTAAAGAGAAAAGACATTTTTGAAAAAAGGTTTAATTTAAAAAAATATAGTTTTCTAAGAACCGGGTCCCTGAAGTTATAAATAAATTTACATATTTAAAAAAAAACGACGAATAGACTTGATTTACAAAAACCGAATGTTTTTAAACTAAGGACCTCAAATATTGTATTAAAAACGGAGGTACGTAAAAGAAAAGCTGATGACATTGTTTTATATGTAAATACTTAGGTAGATACCAAGGTAGAAATCTTATAAGAATATATATTTTAGTTGAATATAGTGAATAGACAGCACGGTATTTATTAATTATCTTAGTCACTTTTATAATTATGGATTTCTGCTAAAGTCGAGTGCCCCCACTGGGGGCAGTCTGTATATATTTTATCCAACTGAGCATAATCATTATTGCTTCTTCACTCTCAAAAAACATCCAGGAAGTTCGATGGATTATCTGTGAAAAGTTTCAGTCTGTGACTCTTTTTATTTGACTCCGACTGACATTTTTGAACTAAAGGAGATATTTGGGGAAATAAAAAATAAAAATGCATCAGGTTGGGATGATATTTCACTGCGAATTTTCCTTGTTTTTCCGGATGAGGCTGTTGCAACTATGGTAGCATCTGTAAATGACTCGGTTCTGTAAAGGAATATTTCCGTCTTGCCTTAAAATGGCTCAGATTTTACCTCTTTTGAAGGGTGGGGATCATGAAGGCTCTTCAAGTTACAGACCAATATCTCTACTCCAGACCCTTTCAAAAATTGTACAAAAGCTGGTAAAAAGAAATGCCTTGACGTTTTTGCAGAGGCAGTCCATTCTGAGGTCTGAACAGTTTGGATTTCGGGACTCGAGGGTTACTAATGATGCCATTTTTTCCTTTTTGGAAGAATTCTATCTCCGACTGATTGAGGGTGAGGCGGCTGCATCATTGTTCTATGATTTGTCAAAAGCGTTCGATTGCGCGAGTCACGGAATACTGTTGCAGAAGCTTGAAATTTATGGCTTCAGGGGTGTTGCTTTGGTTCAGGTCCGAATTGTCGGATAGCTCTCAGATGGTAGTGTCGAAAGATCGGATGTCAACCAATGAGGACGTATTGTGTCAACGCCTATCACGACGACCGCCGGTGTCCCCCAAGGATCGGTTTTGAGCCCACTGTTGTTCCTAATATATATCAACGATCTTACGTGCATTGACATTTGTGGCTTTTTTCCGTTTCTTACCAGGGAAATCAATTAATACTGCAGTTTATGACTGCTTTAAGGGCCATCAGGTGGCAGTTGGCTCATTCTTAGACCTGTCAAAGCCCTTTGATAGTATAGATCATAACATACTGCTTGATAAATTAACACATTATTGGATTAGAGGTGCTCCATTGGATTGGATACGGTCTTACTTGCGGAGTCGTACGCGGAGGGTCTTGGTTCAGTTGAACGGACAGGAACATTTTCCTGATTATAAGTTGCTGTCTATAAGTAAGCCTCAGGGCAGTGTGATCGGTCCTTTGTTGTTTTTGTTTGTATGTTATATTAATGATTTCGGCAGTGACATTTCAAATGAAAAGACATCAGCAGTTAACTTATAAATTTAAGTCAACACGGATTCTTACCATGGAAATCAATTAATACTGCAGTTTATGACTGTATTGAGGGCCATCAGGTGGCACTTGGCTCATTCTTAGACCTGTCAAAGTCCTTTGATAGTCTAGGTCGTAGCATACTGCTTGATAAATTAACACATTATTGGATGAGGGGTGCTCCATTAGCGCTGGTAGAGAGTGCTTGGAATCTACAAATGAGTGGTTTATCCAGAACAGCTTAATTCCCCATGGAGAGAAGTCTAATTTTGTAATTAGAACTAAGCAATCAGCAGGCTGATTTATTGAACCAAAGAATAACTTTCACATCAGAGGCAAAATTCATGGGTATATTTGTTGACTGCCATCTTGGGTGGGAAAGGGAGGTTGACCATGTCTCGGGAAAGCTGAACAGGTGTTGCTTCAGCCTGAGTTTTAAAAAACTCTCTTGACTTTGAAACATTATTGATAACATATCACGCTAATTTAAATTCAGTACTTAGATTTGGCATAATGATATACGACTATTCTTTGGCACCACCAAGATATCAAGTTACTGAAAAAAATTATTAATAGTGATCTGGCAAAGATTGGCAGGTGGTGTGATTCAAATTTTTTGTTTTTAAATACCTCATAAACCAACATTGTTAGCTTTAAGTGTGATGATGTTGATGTTTCAATTGATGACATGAGAGTGGGTTGTGCGGATGTTGTGAGGTTTCTAGGCATATTTCCAACAGAGAGAGAGGGAGTGGTAGATGGAGAGGGAGTGAGGGGGTGAGGAGGGGAGGGGAGGGGAGAAATACCGAGAAAAATACAGATAATTCATTGAGTAGAGTGACAGGATGGATGCTGGTAAAAAAGTGATAGGTATATTTTTGGACCTGGCTAAGATGTTTGCCACTGTGGCACATCGGATCTTACTAGACAGACTATACAATATACTGCTGCGCAATGTGTCCAAAAGCAATGTTTTGTCATTCAAGGGCCGACTACCTGCCTGCTCATTGCACTCCGAACCACTTGAGGCCCGTAATGTTCACAAGTTTTTGGGAATATATATGGATGTGTGATTGAAGTTTTCTAAGCACATCACCGAGACAGCTATGAGCACGCACGTGGGTGTTATGCGGTAAGAGTTATCGCTTACGAATTGGGCGAGGGAGTTTCCAGGGATGTCTATTATGCGTTGGTGGAGAGTCATCTGCGATATAGCATTTGTTTTTGGGGTTCCTGCGGAGAGACTCTTTTCCAAACCCTGTTTGTCCTTCAAAAAAAGGCAGTAAGATTTATGTGTGGGACAGGCCGATTGTAGGCCTTTATTTTTAACACGAAAAATACTGACTTTACCATGTCTATTCATCCTTGAGACCTGCTGTTTGATCCACTCAGAATTCAAGGCTGCTATCAATGCTGAAAATCCAAACTCTACTAGGAGCTCGCATAGGGTGCCTTTGCTGATCCCGCGTTCTGCGCTGACGAGGGGCTCGTTAATCTACACCAGCGGGAAGATTTTTAACCACCTTCCTGCTCGCATTTGCAAAACTCAGTGCAATAAAAAATTTAAAAGGGAGGTGAAGAGACTGTTTGCTGAGAAACGGATTTTTTAGACTGGCGGATTATTTCGAAGATGACTTAGAGCCGTGATTTGTATGTAGTTATATTATTGATGTCAACTTGTATTGTAAGTTTTCCGTGTTTGTATTATGTCTCGACGTTTGTACTATTTTATATTTTATATGTATTATGTAAATAACTGTTTATGCACCTATTTGATTTGTGCCATCTATTCAGTTTGTTTTCTTTTCTTGCGCACAACGGCTTTGTTTATAACATGTATTTTGTTGAAACAATAAAGCTTTCTTTGACTTTGACTTTTATAGGTGTAAGAGGTATCGCACATAAGTTATTTAAGCCATAGTTAAGTGAAAGAGCACAAAGGGTTAAACTTGCTAATACTCTAAGAAAATGGATACCAGTGTGCGGCAGGGTACAGTCCTTGGTCCACTACTTTTTAATATTTATATGAATGGCAGCCTATCAGAAATAAGTGAGGGTAAAATGTACTGTTTTACTGATGATACCACAGTAATAATCACTGAGTCTACCTGGGACTTGGTTGTTAAAAAGTCAGAAATAGCAATGACAACATTGAAAGAGTGGTTATTCATTAAATGTTGCTAAAACAAAATTATAACCTTCGAATTAACGTAAAGAATCTACCACATTAAAAATAGATAACCATAATTCTAGCACAGACACTGACGAAAGTCGCTGTAAGAATATTGTAAAGTTTGTTCAATACAGGTTCAATGTTACGTCATCATGACACCAAGCGTATTCTTTTGGGATTTGTTGGTGTCATCATTATGACATAACATTGTACCAGTATTGAACAAACTATACATTAAATGCCTTGCATAAAGTAGGTATCTGGAAATATTGATCAATGAGGGTCTGACATGGAAGAGCATATTG
>MU193870.1:1054-21658 GCA_016904865.1 Pissodes strobi | reverse complement strand
GACATTTGGATTTTTTACCGTCTAAAATCGCAAAAATGACCTATGTGCGTCGTGAGAAAGATAATGCAGGTACCTCATTGTGGCCGTACATGAATGAAATGTTTGACGTGCTTCGGCTGCCATCTTCATTATTTAATTGATTACTTTATCCCTTCTTTACGATAATATTTCTAATGTTGGCATGTAAACGTTTGATAATTTATGAACGACCTGCTCTGTCTATTGTTTTTATGTGTCTTTGAAACAGTTCACTCTAAGATGATGACATAATAATTCCGGTAGTCGGCTACAGATTAATGGGCTTTCTTGTTAAAAATATGTTCAATAAAGTTATTGAATATTTGTAACACTTAATACTTAAAATAAAATGGCAACGGCAATTGGTTGCGTCCCCAAAGCGAGCGGCCACATATGAAGTGTTCAAATATTTGAAGACAAAACGTAACGAGTGATCCTTTACGCTCCATACAATATGTTTCAGGTTTCAGGTTAAAAAAGCACAATTAAATAATTTTTCCGCTTTTTTTACAATTGGAAAACTAATATAGAGTACCTAATTTATTTTTATTTTTTTAGAAAAATAGTTATTTTTGATAGCGTTAGTGTTAACTGGACCCGAAAATTACTGTAGACTTTTCCATAAAACTACAAACATTTTTAACAAAAATATAAAATATGTGTTGAATATCCTAATAATAAATACCATAAAGAAGTTGCTATAGATCACTATTTTGGCGCTCACTTTTTTGAAGAACCGTGCATCAAAGGCCACTACCATGAGTTAATAAAACTGGCCTCGAGACAATATTTAAGGATTAGAATCCATCATGAGGTAACCCAAAGCATCCAGGCATTGCCTCAAAATAAAATACGAAATAAGAACAACAAATTAATTTTATTTCCTAAACAAATAAATTTGTTTTTCTTTGCTTCTTTTTATAATTAGTATTATTTCCAAGCAGACCGGCACGGCACAGCGTAGCGGCTAGCGACACCCTATAATTAATCTATAGTCAATCCTCTAATTAATGGTCAGTTAAACGTAATTTTTTTCCCGAACTGCAGATAAAATTTATTTTTTAGTTATGTGCATATTTCAATATTAATAAATTATTCTTTTATGTCTAGTCATTTTCACTTTTGTAGTAGGTTATTAATTTCTGCATGGCAGCAGGCTTAAGTCATTGTTATCTGGATTTAACAGGTCTAAGATATTACACCTATGATGCGCCGCGCCGTCGTGAGAAAGATAATGCAGGTACCTCATTGTGGCCGTACATGAATGAAATGTTTGACGTGCTTCGGCTGCCATCTTCATTATTTAATTGATTACTTTATCCCTTCTTTACGATAATATTTCTAATGTTGGCATGTAAACGTTTGATAATTTATGAACGACCTGCTCTGTCTATTGTTTTTATGTGTCTTTGAAACAGTTCACTCTAAGATGATGACATAATAATTCCGGTAGTCGGCTACAGATTAATGGGCTTTCTTGTTAAAAATATGTTCAATAAAGTTATTGAATATTTGTAACACTTAATACTTAAAATAAAATGGCAACGGCAATTTTTAAGTGATATTATTTTTTGTTTAAGTGTCCATAATAAATTGATGTTTGTCGCATATGTACGAGTTTCCGAACAGAAAAATAATTTATGTAAATTGAACTTGATACTGCAAAGTCTTGCAAATGTAAGTTGGCGGACACTGAGTACTAAACACATTTCATTTTATACATATTTTTCGGTATGACTCCTACCTATGTTCCGAAATTAATATATAAAATTAAAAACTATCTTTTGTTTGATCGAGACCTATCCAATCGATGAGATTTTGCCCTATATTATAATAAAAATTATAATAAAAATGGGTGTTGTTTATGTATAGAGACCGATTTTTGCATTTCTCGCCGAAAATTCCCTAATCCCCTTATAATATTGTTAAACAAAAATATTCGATACTGTGCCTTTGTGCGGTTCAACGGTTCAATTTAACTCTGTATGATCAAAAGTAGTACAGGTTTTTATGCTCTAAAAAAAAATTACATTTTTGTGGGTAACTTTGAAGATAACCTTAGATGAATGCAAAATATTCCGTTGTCAATTGTTTTTATAAACATTATTTAAATTGAAGATCTGAACTAGGAGCTTTTTGATTATTATTACTTTATTACTGTATATGACTTTACTCTGGCATGCCTATTTTTTATTAGTAAATGACTTGGAATTTATTAACTATCTCTTCTCTATATATTATTAAATACATATATGTTGCATTTATTCCAAAAGGATGGCATATTTTGTCCAAATTTGGTGTATCTAAATGGACATAACTACAAGAAACTATGGGTTTTGCGGCGGTGAAGAGAGGATCGCATAATTAGAAATACTACACGCTTAAGAAGTTCTTTATTATTTACTAAGGCTTCACAGATTTTGAGGTATAATTACACATTTGGTGCCTGCTTTTAAAATGGACGGAAAGACAAAATGATACTTTAAAACAAGTATCGTGAAACCTCAATTCCATACCATAAAACAGGACAAAACAAATATATAGCGAACATTTTTCATGGGACCATTAAGGTCACAACCGACCAACATTAAGAACAGAATATTTCCTCTTTGGGTTTTCGTTCATCTAAACGTCCCTGGCATGATTAATGATGATGGTAGCTGCCTGGGGTTCACCTGCGTGTTTACGTTGTCTTATCGCCGAAACGCGGAATAACAATCTTTAGGGGAACTCCGGCAAGGAGTTTACTCTGAACTTAGATTTATTAATGCAAGAATTGAGGACGCGGGCTTAATTAAAAAACCGTGCGGAATCAAAAAGGGAAAGAATTAAGGTAACGACGGTGATTTGTTTTCATTAGTAGATTTGAGAAACGGTTAAATTCTGAACGAAACAATAGTTAATGAGCAATTATACGGATTTTTGGCGTTCATTAAACGAAAATAATTACTCATGGTATCTTGAAAGTAAATCTTGAGCATTCTGTTGTTTTCGTTATACATGCCCGTTTAACTAATTTAAATTTATTGTTTAATTTCCTGCTACTCATTCTTACACTAAGCCTTAAACAGTTCTTGTGGGGAGTATTTCAGGATATTCAATTTTGGTTTGTTTTATCGTTTTCGAACTGTTCGAACAGCTGCATCGCGGCAAAATGTTTTGCGGAAGCAGTATTGTCGAGCGTTTGTACTCACAAAATCAGATACCTATGTCCCTAAACGAACTTGGCAACTTTAGTTATTTAAATTACAAGTTCGTACGGCTGTTTATTAAAAACATACGCTTTTAATGTTCGAGGTGAAGTCCCGTTATTTTTAACATGGAAATTTTATTTGTTTTCCTAGTATAGGGCCTCAAATCGTGAAAAAGTGCATGTTACAAGTGCCACACATTACGTCATACGCGTGAGAGATCGTGTTAGTTTGTTTACTTTAACTTAAATTTGATCATAAGGTATCGGAATCGATTCAAATGACTAAAATAAATTGGAACCAACTGAAACCACCCGAAAGTTGTTTGAACGACAAACCAAAACAAGGCAAAAATAACCAAAAGCACCAAAACGGTTAAAACGTATCGGAACGGATTAAAAATATTAAAGTAAGTTGAAACTAACCTAAATTAACCGAATTTTGGCGACTAACTAAAATTAACCAAAAATAATTTAAATTCGTTATATAACGTATCGGAACCGGTTCAATTGACTAAAATGTATATAAATGATTAGGATAATTACGAAAAATATTAAGAAACATATAAAAACAAATTTTGTGTAATGTTGACAAGTAACTTCAAACTTCGAGTTAAAGCTAAAATGCTCTTTTTAATATAAAAGTGGTGTCGGTAAACAAAAAAAAAGTTTTAAAATTCAGAGAGCGTTCATCCACCATTCTGAATAAAAGCCATAAATCCCTAACTGGTTCCAGTTTACCAGTGTAAGTCATTTTACCTTAATTAACTTATGATTTGACTTGGGATTTCTAAAGGAACGCAACCTTCATTGAATCTGTTTAGTTTTGTAGTACGTTGGTACTATAAAACTGAACAAATTCAATGAAGGGTGCATTCCATTAGAAATCGTAAGGCAAATAGTGCATGCTTTCCAGAAATGATTGTCTCAAGATTTAAAAAAAAATCAATTTTAGATATACGCCTAGAAGTTATCTAACAATCTATGTTTGCCGAGGAGCTTCGAGAAAGTATCAATCCAAGTGCTGAGAAAGTAGCAGACATTAAGAGATACATTTATGCACGTAAATCGTACAATTCTAATATAATTTTAATTATAATATTATAGACATTTTCGCAATCTATCTACACTCTGATATGCCGCATATTTTATCCATAACTATATACAAATGAAATACCTTGGAAGAAAATATCTACTTTATAAATAAAAAATATCCAAGCTAGTTAATATATGAATAGTGGAATTTGTAACGATAATAGAAAATTTTCATGAGGACGAGGTATTAATTATTATTATAAGCGTATTATAATTTTAACTACATTAAACTATTTTTTTAAATATATAGGTTAATATCAAAAATTGCTAAAATGAATTGATTGTAAACACGAATAATAAAACCATGAGGAAAAAATGTTCTACATTTTCTTTTTTTAATTTGGTGGCAGCTTAATTCTTTAAAACAGAGTTTTATCCACAATACGGAAACAGAATATTTGCACTCGACGCGCGTTTCGCTAATCATGTTAGCATCATCAGGAGACGATTAAAATGAAAAAAAAAATGTTTTAATCATCTCATGATGATGCTAACATGGTTAGCGAAACGCGCGTCGAGTGCAAATATTCTGTTTCGGTGTTGTGGATAAAACTCTGTTTTAGTGCATGTTGCCGAAGGTTCCAAACCCCAACGTAGCTTAATTCTTGCAAAATTTACCTACTACCTTATAAAACTAATTCATTTTATATTCAGAAATAATATTTATTCAATATTCTGGATAAACTAGTTGTAATTAGAAAACAAATGATTGCCTTACTTTAAGTGTGTGAACGAATTTTAAAGCTCAAAAATAATTTGTTTAATATATTTGAAAATAATGTTGATTTGAAAGAAATATATGAAGCTCGTTATATCGTCCGATATACGAAATTTTTTGTTTACAATTTCGCTGTTCGTGAAACTAAAGATGGGGCAAAAATAAAAATAGGAATTTATAGAAGCTGCAGTGTACACAATGTCTTCCTCGTAAAGGCAGTTAATTTCCTTTTTGAGCCTTAATTGTAGTTTGTTCAGCAACTGTCAATAACTTCTTGATTTACAACTATGATCGATTTTTCTGTGAAGCCGAAGCGGCAAAACCTTGGAAAACTAACTGAACACAATAAAAGCGTCTAGTCTTTTGATAAGTTAAGTAAAGGTTTGCAATAAAACGTATTCCAGGCATAATAATTTACGGAGACTGGAAGTAATTTTAAAAAGCATGATTTCAGAAGTGCCATGTTCACGCTTTAAGTCTTAATAAACTATTAGTAAGAATCATCTCATTAAATTGATTACGTGGTTTTGACGAGAATGGCAATATACAAAGTAGTGTGCCCCGATTAATTTTACTATTTAACATAACATAATAAGAGCTCATTGGCACTATTAGTCAAAACGTGTTTAGATATTTTCTGTTCAAATAGATGGCACATAAAAATCCTCTATCCAAGCAAAGAAAAATAATTTATCTCTCAAGAATCAGCTAGTAGACCCAGAAACTTAAAAAAAGGTGTGTGCTTAAAACAGCACGACAGAAGTGAAAACTTCATAAAATTAAATCAAGCGGCCACCCCTCCAAGTACTTATCACGCCCAACGTTGCTTAACTTCAGTGCTCGGACTACCCCTAAGTTTTACCTTTTACTATTGGCACACATGTAACAACCCTATATTGTGTTCTGTTTCATTCTGTTGCAGCCTATATCATAGAGATCTATACCTTTTTATTAGTGTCGCTTCTTTCGTTTCCTCGTTTTTGTTTCATCTGTTTTATCGAGTCTCAAATCACTTCCATTCTCAGCCGGCTAATGGCGCTAAAGAAGTTTGAAACTGGCGCTTTTTCCATTTCATCGAGCGGTTCCTTGTTTTCGTTTCATCGAGTTTCAAACCCCTCCCAACGGGGCTAAAGAAATTTTTACTTTAAAAATATCATAAATTACTTTAATATCTGTACTAAAAGATTATATTTGCAATTGAAGAAAGAGAGACAATTTCTGTCAAAAGTTGAACGTATTTGAATAATACATAGTGTTTATTAATATTATCCTATTTTTACAAGGGTTCCTTGATAACATTATAATACGGTGCCCTTCCTGTTAATATTGCTCGAAATATCATTTATTGCTTGAGGCAAATTATAAAGGCAAAATATGATGTGAAATATGATCTTCGTTCCCTTGTTAACTTCATTTATTACCTGGATCAATGGTGAAAAGTAACCTCACAAATTATTTTTAAAATCCGAAAATAAATACTGCTTTAACAATATTAAATATTTTGGTACTTTTAAAATAACATTACTCGATGTTTATAACTGCTTGATATGATAATTTGGATATAGGGTAAACTACTCAATTATGGGCACCTTAAGAAAATTTTAATGTCTAAGTGCAGTTTTTGAGGCTTTGGTTAAAAAAATTTATGTTGATCTGCATTTGTTTAATCCATAAAGATATTATTTTTTTGAAATATATCAAAATATTGAAGTCTTTTATATATGGAAAATACTAAAAAGAATCCAATTGTCTAATAATTGGCATTCTTTGCCCAATTATTGACACTCACATTTAACTCAATTATTGGCACTCCTGTTTTCTTTTAGTTGGCTCCCAAGACAAGCTGTAGTTTTGTTAAAACATGAAAAAAACAATTAACTTTAGCAACTATTTTATTTAAAGAATTAGTTGTTCTACAAAAAATTATTAAATTGGAACACAAAAATTATTATTTTAATGCCAAAAATGTATCGAAAACAAAATTTGGAACGAAAGGTACATAAGCAAAATTAATACAAACTAAAAGTAATTTAACTAGGTAAATAACAAAAACTAAAATGTCCAATTAAAAACCGATAACTACTTTTTAAGAAACTCACGTTACTTTAAAATTCAAGCTCATAAGGCTAATCTAAGAAGGTAACCAGGTACCCAAGGAACTTTAAATTTATGCAGGATTTCAAAAAAGTTTGGGTGAGCAATATTATCTAGAAAGTCTTTGAAAGAAAAGTTGCACATCTAAAAAGTGCGCAATAAATTTGTTTTTTGAGAACATGAAATAAGGTACTCTATGGTATATTTGGCGTCTAATGCCTTTTTTTATCTGACTTAGATTGTAACGCATATGGAGCATAAACCCATTTCTGTTGTTAAATTGGTCTTTGAACCAAATGATATTTTCGCGGGAGATTGAAATAAATTTCGAACGTGTGTATTCGGTTATGTTTTTTGTTGACTTATGATTACTTCATAATTAAGAGATTAGAAAAACATGTTTTTAGAATTGAAATATTGATCAACAAGTAATTCTCAAAGCTCTTCAGTTTCATTTTGTTCCTTACATTTTTCACTTTGGACGACTTCTATTTTATCGAGATCAGCTTATGTTTCTTTTTAATTTTTATCGGATTTTGATTTATCTTCCATAATGTTGTGTTTTGCTCAACTATAGTTATTTTTTATCCTGTTAAACCCACTTTGTTGTTCTTTGTCAGTCCCTTGTTTAGCATTCACTTTTTTTTAAAAACCTAACTGTCGAACATCTTTATTATCATGATTTTTTGTTCTCTACTAAATTTTCTTCTTGAAGTATTTCCTTTATTGTTTGTTTTTTTGTTTGTTTTTTAGCTCTTTCTTGTTTCTTTTTTGAGCTCTTCTTGTCTTTTTATTTCTTGTTTCTCTTCTACTTGTTTTCTAAAGCCCGAAGACAAATTAAAAATTATGTTCTTTTAATTTCTCTTTCTTCATCTTCAGTATATATAATGTCTGCCAGAATGTTTGCATCAAAAAGGATTTTTTATTTTTACCTTATTAAATTATTTTCCTAGTGATTGATTTTGTATGTTCTCCAACCAACAAAATTGTTGTTCACATCTGTCACGTAGTCACTGTCATGACAGATAATTAGAAGAAAAAAACGAATATGAAAAGCGAAAAAGTTATATGAAAAAATTGCTTTGAATTTGATTCGAGGACAATACCAAAGATTTCATATTTTTCATCACAGCCCTCCTATAATAGTATATTATATACCGCGGGACTGAAGTAGTACTTTTAATCCCGAAGGTAAAGTTTATTACCTGAGGGATTAAGACTACTACTTCGGTCGCAAGGTATATACGCTACTTTTCGTACTTCCGAAATTGAAACGTATACATAATATAAAGAAGCACATAGAAACCTTTACAGAAACATAATTATTAAACATAAAGTGAGGCGCACGCCAGTGCGGCCGCGTTTTTTCGAGAAGTCACTGCTTGACAAGTTACCGTAGTAACGTTACGTTGCGACAAGAATAATTTTGAAACATTGACATTACTAGTGTCAAGAGCTCAGTCAGTCTTTGTAATTTAATCCTTCCGGGAGTTCCGACCATATTTAATCCCGGAGGGACAAAAAGTGACACTTTAGTCCCTGTCACAAAGTAGTGAAGTTATTAATTCAGTCCCGGAACTACGAAAACATAATTATTAACCTTCCGTTAGGCGCGTGGACATTTATAATGTGATGGTGAAAGAACGTTAATATTTATTATATCATTTTATAAAATATGTCCTAACGAAGTAAAAAACTAACCAATATTATAAAAAAATTAATCAGAAGGATCATTACTCGCTTCATCTGTATTCAGGCATTTGTCGCATATTGTCTTAGCGTGTAATTTTAAACATAAATATGATTTACATTTTTTACAGCTATATGTAGAAAAAAAAGTTTTTTTATTGAGTTCGTAGCATGGTTGGCATCTTTTTCTTTTCTTGGTAGCTCCCGGAGTGCCAGCTTCTGGTGAAGTACCGCGTGTTTCCTGATGTGATTCCGGCTGCTTGTATTTCTGCAACATCACCTGGATGTCTCTTGGCAAATTTGCTAACTTGCTCTTTTTTTCATTTGTTCATCTAATAATTCAAGACCCAATTTTTGAGATATTCTCGTCGTGAACAAAATTCATTCTTATTGCCCAAAAAAATCACCCGAGAATTGATACCCGCTATATTTAGCAAGTGAAAGAAAATCACCATAGGCCATCTTTTTGTAGATCTGCTAACATTATACGTAGCACAGAGTTTGTCTAGAACATCAACGCCAGACTTTGTAGCATTGTAAAATTGAATTATTTCTGGCTTCTTCTCCGTATCACTTGCAACTTCATTAGAGCCAATATGCATGCTTGACAAAAGGAAGACGGTTTTTCCTTTCTTTGGGACATACGAAACTAAAGTTTCATTTCTTGTGTATCCAAAAAGACTTTCATAATATATTGATTACGTCCCATGGGTGATACAAATTTAGCAGGAATTGCTCTCTTATTCTTACGAATCGTTCCCACATAAGAAAGTTTATTGTTTTCCAATTTTCGAATTAATTCAAAACTGGTAAACCAATTGCCCGCAGTAATATTGCGGTCAGATTGTAAAATTGGTTCTGACAACCTCATGACTACATCAGCTGCAGAATTACTTTGTCTGAAAGGTCCTTCCGGCTGTTGCTGTTGACCACAATAAATTTCCATATTGGCAGCATAAAATAGTTTAGCATCACATATATACCGTACTTATTAGGCTTGGAAGGTATGTACTGCCTGAAGCCACATCTTCCCCGAAATGCAGGTAGCATTTCATCTACTGTGGCATTCTGTCCAAGATGATAATGAATTTTGCAGTTTTCAACAAAAGTGGTAAACAGGTCTCTAACTGCTGCTAATTTATCAGTCGCACGTCGCATTTCTCTTGATTGTTTATTATCAAACCTCAAGCATCGTAATAAAAATATGAAACGTTTCTCAGACATAGCCATTCTAAAGACATCTATTCCTAGTCCATTGGATACCCAAAAATCGGCTAAATTTCGATGACCTCCTCGGAAGACACCGGTCAGATAAAGGAGCCCCAGAAATGCTTTTATCTCAATTTTATCTGTTGGAAAACAATCTCTGACTCTTTGGAACTTTGCCTTTATAGTATCTATGTGCTGATTTGTATACTCAACTATCATAGTTAGGATATTTTCACTAAAAAAGAGATTCCAGCATTCGACTTCTGTTTTTGCATTCAATGCAGTTTGTCCCACAACGCCCGGTAACTGTACTAAAATATTATGTGTTCTCATTCGCGTTGGCTTGGTAGGAATTTTGTTCCATCGAGTCCCATCTTTACCAAGAAAACAGTTTTCCAGCTGTTCTTCCTCCCCCGATTCACCATCACTCATCTCATGGTCGGTGTTGGAATCTGTTGACCTAGTTTCCACATGGTCCTCG
Source organism: Pissodes strobi (assembly GCA_016904865.1). Lineage (NCBI taxonomy): Eukaryota > Metazoa > Arthropoda > Insecta > Coleoptera > Curculionidae > Pissodes > Pissodes strobi. The sequence continues at coordinate 11,164 of MU193870.1, read as the reverse complement.
GTCTCAGAATCGTCAGACTCGCCAAAATCTTCTTCAGGCGCCTGACAAACCTCCTCATCCAATAATGCAATGCGATTCAGTTCATCAATGTCCTCTGGATTTTTTAGGTCATATATTTTTTTATTCATTTTTATCACTGATAAAAACAAAAGCACTCGTCGAATAAATACTACACACGAACAAAAATTAATCATACACAACTTAGATACACGTTTCACGTAAAGCCTAAAAATGCGACTGTCGGCCCAACCCTAACAAGAATAGTCGCGTTGTATCTCCCAGGCACAAATCCGGCGCCGGGATGATTTTGCATAAATTGTAAAATCCCAAAAAAAGGTATGGGCCTATAATTCTAGGAAAGTATTCACTACTAGTTACTTAAGGATTAGTGCAGGCCATAAAATTATATTGTTATTCTTTTTTCAGATATCAACATAAATATTAGGCGTGTATCTGTCAGATACATGCGCGACTAATGGAGGGTAATGAATAAATATCATTGCCTTCCCGCTAATCACAGCATCAAAAAAAATAATTGATTCATAAATTTTAATTAAGAATAGCAATATTGCTATAGGGTAAGCTTTCCGATAAATATCCATCTAAAATATATATAAAAATAGCCCTGGTTTGGCAGTATTAATAATAGGTCCGGTCCTGGCTAATCCTGATGAACCTAACTAACTAAGAAAAACAAGGACATATTGAGTAATAACATTTAAAAACCCAAAAAATCTATTAACAAAAAAGAAAAATATCAATGTTCAAACTGTGTTCCAACTTAATATGAAATTTTTCGAGAAAATGGCGATTGAATAAATTATACTGGTTTAACATAAGTAAATGATTGTGGGAAAAATCTAATAGGGTCGTTTATGGTGTATTCCGTCTGGATTTTTTTTTTCACTGACTGACTTCAAAAGTGCCCCGTAAAACACTCGACCAAACAAAAAATACTAATAAAGAGGGGTTGCAACGCGTGCTGAACACACGTTCCCACGATCCGATGCAAGATCTGTCATGGATAAGAGCTGACATATGCGGGCTGCTGCATCACTCGCATATGCCATGATATACGTGGCTGGCTAATGATTAGGGAGGGTACTCTGTAAAAGAACTCTTATTTACCTTGTTTCGTAAGGGTTTGGTCTTCGAAAATAAAAATATTTTCATGAGACGCCAGCCGGGAGTCAAAAAATTATTTCAGAACAAAATCATTTCGCTCCACTACTCCTACACAATATTTTCTTGATAATGTATACTAATAATAAAATATTTGGTAAAAACTAATAAACCGTGAATTTCAATTTAAGCGCAAAGAAGCCTATGCTTCAGCTTACTATTGACCTCGTCATGACAATAATATTCTTTTATCCGATCGGACGAAAAACGACACCTTTCCGATGTGTTTTCTCACCGCAAAAGTCATGATTCCAGTATATTGTATTCGTTGCTTGGCAACATGCAATAACTGTACAAGAATAGAAAATAACTGTCCGGGAATATAACATTCCCGTCCTAGGCCGGGGTTTGTCAGATCTGACGTCTATCAAAAGTAACATTTAGCTGTAGTTTCCGTAGCTACGTAATAAACTTCATTCAAAACTTGATATTATGTTGAGTTTAAATTTAAAACACCGTTTTTATTTAGAGTAATATTTGGCTCTATTTTTATAAGTATGTATTCTAATTAATTTCGATCGGATAAAAAATAGTATGTGCAACCCGTAGGAAAAGCACATTCCTGGACTCCTGTGTTGCTGGCCTCGGCTGCGCCTCGTCCAGCAACTACCACAGTCGTCCAGGAATGTTTTGCTTTTCCTCCTAGTTACACAATATACTATAATTTCATTGTCATGGACATTATTTCTAATGAAAATACACGAAAACGATGACGTACATATGTCAAATTGTCCACCTGGGAAACCAGACGAGTGAAAAAAATGTGCTCCTGGCTTGATTCTATACCTTAAGAGAATGGGATGGAATTTAAACCCAAAAATTACTCTATGATTATCACATATGGAGTAGCGACTTGGTAGACGAAGACGATAAAGTGAAGGCGAAGCGGCTATTAGGTAGCGTGCAAAGGCTTATGCACCATTGGAGTTATGAGTAGATACATCTTTTATCTTGGATAATACCAAAGGAAATAATAATAATACCCAAAACCATCAAGCATCAGCCGACTCTTTCACACGGTCTTCCAAATAAAGTATGACTTCAATTCACCAATAGCTATGACAGCATAATATGGGGTATGAGTTTGGAAATACATATTAAAAGTTTGAAAAAACGTTTTAATAGCTACTGTATATTGATACCAGATAATACGTTTCTATCCTGTTCAGTAATATAGCTGATATTAACAGGAAAGGAAGACTGCGCCTTCGGTACCATTCTTATATAATTTCTATTAATGGTCACATTAACACGAACATATCTGGTAGCCGTCCCAAGAGATTTTTAAAACTTTACATCTATAGAAATGTATACAACTGATGTTTTATTAGCAGTTTTGCACTGTTTGAAGTATGTTAAAAATTACTAGTTGTTGGCAGCCCGCATACGTCTGTTACTTAGTGCTCACTAGATAAATAATTAACTACTATGTAGCATGATTATTACAATCTGTTCAGGTCTATTCATTAAAAAACTGTGATAAATCATTAGATAAGCGGCCTTTTTTTATCCTTTGTACCCAGAGTATTTTGGATGTAATACGCCACCAGGCTTCAATAAATTTAATCAATATAGTGATGTGTCGATATATTGATATAACAATATTTGGAGCCATTATTCTCAGCGAAGTGTGCGATGCCATTTTTAGAGCGTGGCACCTGTCAGCTGTCAATAAAATTTGATATGTGACATTTTGTTATCTGTTCATTTTACGCCAAGTGAGCTAAATACATTTTAGGTTAGGTAATTGTCACTTTTTCAACCACATGAGCGCTTCTATTTTTAATAGATGACAATTTTCACCCATGCCATCTGCTATTTGTAATTTCTCATCCCACATTCTATTTTTTTGGTTATCTCATCCATTAATTTTCGGCCCCTTGCGCTATATCATTTAAAGGTTTCGTCTAAAGTAATCTTAAGCGAATTAGACTTGGTTTCGGTTAATACTGATCCTCTTCAGGGATTAGTTTCGGCCAATACTGATAATCATCAGGCATTTAGACATGCTTTAGAGTAATCAAAACTTAAACCAAGCTTCGGCTACTGCTGATTATCTTCAAGCATTTTCAACCGGTTTCGGCTAATAAGGTATCTTAAGGGAATTAGACCTCCTTTCGGCTAATGCCAATTATAGACCAAATTTCGGCCAATACTGATCATCTTCTGAGATTTAGACAAGGTTTCGGTTAATGTAAGAAATCTTTAGGATTTAGTCCAAGTTTTGGCCACTACTGGTCATCTCCAAATATTTTAAACTGATTTTGGATAATGTAAAACATCGTAAAAGATTTAGATCAGGGTTTGTCTAATGCTAATCATCTTCAGGGTTTTATATCAGGTTTCAAATAATGCCGATCATGTCCATCGATTTAGAAAAAAATTCGACTATAGTTCTGGAGGATTTCAAAGATTTAAACCCGATTTTGGCTAATACTGATCATCTTCAGGGATTAAAACCTGGCTTCTACTTACGTTGGATCTTCAAGGACCTGGATCTGGTTTTAGCTAATGTAAGATATCTTCTAGAAATTAAATAAGGTTTTGGTAAATTTAAGACATCTTCATAGATTTAGACAGTCACCTTCAGGGATTTAGACAACGTTCTGACTAATACCAGACCGGATTTCGGCTAATACTAACCATTTTCAGGAAATTAGACAATACTGATAATCATTAGGGATTTAGACATGCTTTAGACTACTTAATCAAAATTTAAACCAAGCTTCGGCTACTGCTGATCGCCTTCAAGCATTTTCAACTGGTTTCGGCTAATAAGGTGTCTTGAGGGAATTAGACCTGCTTTGGGCTAATGCCAATTATGGACCAAATTTCGGCCAATACTGATCATCTTCTGAGATTTAGACCAGGTTTCGACTAATGTAACAACTCTTTAGGATTTAGACCACGTTTTGGCCACTACTGGTCATCTCCAAAGATTTTGAACTGATTTTGGATAATGTAAAACATCGTAAAAGATTTAGATCAGGGTTTGACTAATGCTGGTCATCCTCAGGGATTTATATCAGGTTTAAAATAATTCTGATCATGTCCATCGATTTAGACGAGATTTCGACTAGTTCTGGACATCTTCAAAGATTTAGACCTGATTTTGGCTAATGTTGGTTCATCTTCAGGCTTCGACTTACGTTGGACACCTTCAAGGACCTGGACCTGGTGTCAGCTAATGCAAGATATCTTCTGGGAACTAAATAAGGTTTCGGTAAATTCAAGACATCTTCATTGACTTAGACAGGGTTTTGGCTAATACAAACTAGCCACCTTCAGGGATTTAGACAACGTTTTCGCCATTACCAGACCTGATTTCGGGTAATACTAATCCTTTTTAGGAAATTAGACTTAGTTTCGGCTAATCGCATCGGTCGATATACTGTCTGATCCAAATATCGATACACTGTCTGGCGCAAGCAGGGTCATACCTACTCCTCATTGTACAGTCCAAGATGTCTTTCTTTATTGCATATTTATGATGTTCATCAAACTATTAAAGAACTAATCAAACGTCACATGTGTACACCTATTATGGTCCTTATTTTATACTCCAATACGGATTTCTTGCTTGGTAGTTGTGTTTTTAAAGAGCCGAAACCACTTTTTGCTGTTATCAATAATTTTCTTCCAAGTTTTTGTCAATAAATTTTTTTTCGGGACCTTCTAGAGGTACTAATGAATAATACTTAAATAATATTAATGAGAATTTCATTCACCCGCAAAAATGTATATTTTAACAATTAAAATTACTATTTTGGTAGGTGTCACCATAGTTATTTGATTGTTAAAAAAAAATTATCGCGATAATTTTTCTGTCACAAAAATTATCGCGATAATTTTTCTGTCAAAGTCATATTCAATGAAATAAAGAAATAAGCATTCATTTAGTTCAGCTTATTTCAGAAAAACAAATCTATAAAACAATACAAATTATTTATTATTCAAATTTTGGCAATTAATAACGCAGTTGTTATAATTAATAACAATGGGATTTCTATTTGATGTCGAGGATTGATGGGGCGCCTCCATTTGTCCTTCGATGGAGGTTCCGGCTTCCCTCATTTTACTCACAAGTGTATTGTGAAACTCTGAGTTTAATTGCAGATGTTTGATTGAGCTTATATTCGAATGACCTGTCATTTTCACTATTCTTGAAGCATCAACTCCCTTTTGTGATAAATGGCTAACTACTGCTGATCTAGGCGAATGATTGGTGTACTTAACTTTACTATCTGATGTTATTCCTGCCTTTTCAGCCGATTTTGCTGTCCATTTAGAAATTTCGTTTCGTCCAATCGGCGAATTTTTGAACCATATACCGTTTTCTTGCCATTGAGGATTTGATGTCAAAAAGAATCTATTCGTTTTAATGTTAGGTCCTCGCTTAGAAACAAGTTTTTTAAAAAGTCTTGGTATATATTGAGATATCTAGGTTTACTTTATTTTGAATCAACCACTTACTGTCTGTTAAATGTCGAGCTCCACCTTGGGCAGTTTTCGAAAAAAATGGGTTATATTCAAGTCGACACAAACCATCCTCCTTAAAAAAATTCTAATAAACAGTTTGCAGCTTCACCGCCACGCCAAGCAAACTCATAAGAAAGAACATGGAAAAACTTCATCTGCAGCCCTTCCGGTGTGTTTTCATCCCATAATTTGACCATTTTCAAAAACTGCTCATAATTAAAGGCTACCGCGCTGGTTGATCTTTTTTCGGCCTTTTTTTGCAACATTTTTCTGGTATCATTTCAAGCATCTCTTGCAGGTTTGAAGGAAATATCAGTAAAAGGGTCTATTTTCCTACCGGTATTCATTGAAGTAGGTACTTTTCTTTTAATAATTTCGCAGTTACGTTCCACAGAGTTTTTACAACGGCTTCCTTATATTCATCACCATTTTTTTTTCTCATATTGGATGCCCAATCCTTCATTATTACCACTAAATGGTCTTCAGATGTGTGCCCGGTCCAAAACATATGCCTTTTCTTTGCAAAATAATTGGAACTGCAACCATATAGACGACTTAGATCGTCTAGTATTTACTGGCGTTAAATTTGTGATATTTTGGACTATATTATCCATCGAAATATTGCCGAAACGTGACATTATTTCTTGCTTGTTTGACAAAAGTTATTTTGTTATTTAGTTGCTAAGGACATAATTAGTAATGTTTAATCCGAGATGCGGTTGTTATTCTTGGGTTTAATTCCACCTTATCTATGAAAATATGACACCAGCTACTTTTTTGTGACAACGACGTTAAATTTTCATTCATTGCAAATTTGGTTCATGAAATTCTCCTACGAATATAACTCGTGCATTGAAAATTATGGGTAATTTTCAATGCACTCGTTATATATGATAATTTAGATTTATTTAATGAGTAGTATTACAGGGTCATTCCTTATATTAAGACAGCGTTTAGCGCGGTTATTATACGAGGTGGAAAAAAACTTTAAACCTAAATGTTGTAGGGATCATCCTAAATCACCAGAAAATGTTCTAAAATATAATACAGGGCTATCGCAAAGTTGATAAAAAACACAAACATTGTAAATTTTTAATGGAACACCCTGTACATTAAAACAAAAATTAATAGATCTTTTTATTCTAAATTCAAAAATATATAACATGTTGACATTTGGTTTACCCGTTTCCGAAATATTTGCATTTTTAAATCTATTCAAAATAACGGCGGTCGGCGGTTATCTTGAACACTTGTGAATTTTCATAAATTATTTTATAAAAAAAATTTTGTTAATTTTTTGGTTCTATTTTGATTATTGAAAATAAATAAATATATTAAAAATATGTTATAATTATAGTAATAATATGGTAATTATAACTTATTGGTTTAAGAAATGATAAGTGCAATTTAATTAAACAATACAAATATTTCGAAATCGGCCAAACCAAATGTCAACATATTATATATTTTCGAATTCAGAAAAAAAGGTCTGTTATTTTTGTTTTAATATACAGGGTAATCCATTAAAGATTTACCATGTTTGTGTTTTTTATCCACTTTGCGATATCCCTGTATAATATTTTTAAACATATTCTGGAAATTTAGGGCGATCCCTACAACTTTTTTATTTAAAGTTTTTTTTCTACCTCGTATAATAACCACGCTAGACGTTGCCTAAATATACGGAATGACCCTGTGCCTCGTTTATTTAACATGGATCTCCAATCAAGCATGCACAAGAATAGGGTTTCCTAGTTAACTGAATTTAATAACCCTTCAAGACAAGGCTTTAACTACAAAACAAGAAATACACCAGAACACTGGGGAAATTACAGGCAACTGATAATGAATGAAATCAAACAATAACATTGATCTTAAAGTCCTACAAATCACTGCCTGCAGTTGAATCCAAAGAAGTGGCAAGCGCTTCGGTTTGGACATGGTTAGAGTTAGAACAGGGAACCATAAGTTTAAATAAAGTAGCTTTAAATTATTCCGAGGAATCTTGGCTGCTGCTTGATGCTAATCTTAGATTTTCCGGGCATATTGATAACTGCATAACATAGCTTTTGAACTTTGCCTTCTGGACCGTGATTCCAGAAGCATTCAGTTTATTCGAAACTGCTCTATACGTCTGATATGTGGTATAGGAAAGTACAGATGAATATAAAACTGCAAGAGCTTGGTTAGTTAAGCATTTTTGGTGGAGTTATTAGCAAAAAACTACTGAGATCTTTGTATCAAAAATTAAGTCTAAGTATGATGCTCATACTTTGGACTTAGTATCAGTCAAACTATAATAAAATTCCAGCCGACCTAAAACAGGCACCATATCAAGAATCCAAATGTTCAATTAGAAACTTAATTGCTACTCTTCTGATACCATGATATATAACTTGTACGCGATGAATGCCACCTCTACCATACATTATCATTATTCTTATGTGACTTTTTTGACGCGGTACTTCACCGCTATACTTTGCTGTGGAAATATGATAAAATGTTATAGTCTCCGCCGTAATATTGACTTGTATTTTCATAAAAAGTTAACTGGACAAAAATCTCCGATTCCGAAAGGACTCGAAATGCGGCGCAACGTGACAAAGTTATCGCGTGACTTTGGGTGTCTGTTAAATTCCATATTTTTTTTAAATGGTTCAAAAGTGGCTTTATTTATAAAAATATTAAAATATTTTATTAGGAGAACGTGTTTCTGATTGAGTTTTTACGTCCGTATGTCGAATTTCAGCGAGATCTCTCGACATCCGGAAACTTTAATATTTTCGACTTTTTTTTACTAAACATGTTTAAATTATGGGAATCATACCAACCACATAGGATACTTCAAACATCTAATATGTAATTATTTTTGCTGATTATTAAAATGAAGAATTAGACGATTGGACGATTTCTAAATAAAGAATACATAATTTTCCTGCAAAATTTTTCCTGAACGATTCTTAAATAACCTAGATGTTGATCAAATCTTAATTTAAATTGTTAAAACTATTTCATGATTTTTTTTACTACAACACAGTTTTATCCACAATGCCGAAACAGAATTTCTAGACTCGACGGGCGTTCCCTAACTATGTTAGCATCATCCGAACAGGTTAGCATGGGTTAGATGAAGATTGTAAATAAGTTGCTTAAAAATATTTTTAAAATAAAATAAATGTGGTAATTCTAGCAGTTTTAGCAACACAAATTAAGAATAGATCGACGTTTAGAATATTTAAGGATCGTTCCAGAAAATGATTGCAAGGAAATTATTACTTACTTAAAAATCAGACAATCGTTCAAGTGGGTCTTTTGATTTTAATAATCAGCAAAAATTATTACATATTAATGACCTTTCCCTTTTAAAATATAATTTTAGTAATAATTTAAAGATGGTTAGTTACACAAAATTCGAAAAAATGAGATTTTCCAGATCTCGAAAGATTTGGTTGAAATTCGATATATGTAGAAATACCTTTTCTTAGAATAAATAAAGCCACTTTTACACGATTTAAAAAAATACATATATCGAACTTGGCAGATGCAAGTTACGAGACCACTTTGTCGCATCCTACTTCTAGTTTTTTCGGAAGGAGAGATTTTTACCCTCGAAAGCTTTTACAATAAGAAACAATATTCCCGGGTGAATCCAACTTTATGACGGGCACTGTAGAATAATTTAAATACCTTTTAATAATTTTTGTAATTTTAGGTTTTCTGAGTTAAGTAAGGAAGCTGGCTTCAACTACGCCTTTTGTAATGGAATTTACAATAAATTAATTTACTTATTTATTTATTTTCAAATTTTGTTTCCTAATATTTCGGTCTATTACTGAATAGTATCACTAGTATTGATGCTAATTTGAGTGCTCATCACTTTGACTAATCATGCTTGAAAGTATGTAATATTAAACAATTTGCAGAAAGAAATTTTTATCTTTTGCTTTGACTAGGCAGAGAATAACTTCCTAACCCATGAACTTATTCCTTTATTTTTATTTTCATTTCACTTATAATAATTAGATAAACCAACGAGTAAGGAATTATTTTTAGACATAATGGTATATTAATAAAAATAAAAAGCAGTTTCTAAACAATCAGGACCATATCTGTGTGATAAATAAAAAGCAGAGCATTGAACAAACGGGTCTACTTCAAGCACTCGGTTGGCATGAAGAAAATACATTGTCCTTAACGCAAAGAAATTCACAAACATGAGTTTTACCATAAATCTCTTGAATCTGGTCGAGTTAACGTAAAGGAATTTCTCTTAAAAACTTATTTTGTCTTACCCTGGAATTGATTGCCTTTGGCTCCACAAATGATTGAATTTTGTTTGAATTGTTATAGAGCCACTTCGGCCCCGGCTCAAGGATGTAAACTGCACAAGTGCAAGTTTAGTGACCCTAATGAAATTTGTACCATTAACTTCAAGGCGATAGAAATTTT
>MU193869.1:11516-21662 GCA_016904865.1 Pissodes strobi | reverse complement strand
TTGAATTTGCACGTCCAACTTTCTTGAATAAAGCTGTGTGTATTGCGGCGTTGTAAAGATGTGCCGCTTTTCCCACTATTGACTAATTTGGCTTGCTTTTCATAAAGTAGAGACAAACACTATTAAAGCAACTGTAATATTCCTCAAGCACTGTCCAACTTGTCGTATATTAATTTAGGCCTTGATAAGCTTGTAAGTGACAAAAGTTTCAGAATTGTTTTCAGTTTGCTTAATGATTGGGATTGCTTTGTCATAGCCAAAGCTATTACGCCCTCCATGCCTTTTTATTATATAGAACCTTCATAAATATAGAGAACATACTTTGACTTCTGGTATTATTCTTGGGCCGTCATACGTGCTCAATATATCAAATTTGATTTATGTAATTGTATCGACTTTCCTCGTTGTATTTTCCCTCTACGAGATGTGGTCGTATCGAGGGCTTTCGTTGTGATTGATGATGTGATATTAGCTTGTTTATGACTGGTCAACAGCTTAGACGACGATAAATCGAGACGTGAAAAGGCTCTAGTGAGAAATCATATTTTTTTTTATATCAGGATCAGCGTGAAGTTACCAATATCGGGAACGTTGAAAGCAGATGGATTATTGCCAGTTGGCTAAAAAACTGATTATACTCGACTGATGGAGATTCAGAATAAGGACAAGCCGTCTAATTAAACTGACCAGGTATGGCATTATTGATCTTGTTCAATAAAAAGCAGTGGCGTAACCAGACCGAGGTTCTGGAAGAGGGATTGTCAAAAGGTAGTCGTCAATTAGTAGTGGTCACACAAAATATCTACGGCCCTAACATAATCATATTTCCTAATCTTCTTCTTCTTCGGATGCTATCCACTAATGGATGTTTGCGATCACATTTTCCATCTCCTCTCTATCCCTTGCGGTATGAATTAGGGTCTGTATGTCATTCACTCCTGTCCATTGTCTTATGTTCCGCAACCAAGACAATTTCTTTCTTCCTATTACTCTACGGCCTTATATCTTACCCTCGATCAACAACTGTAAATACTCATACTTTTTGTTTCTCATGACGTGCCCCAGATATGGAGTCTTTCTCTTTTTGATGGTAGTTAACAGTTCACGTTCTTTGTTGATGCTGGACAGTACTTCTACGTTTGTTATTCTTGCAGTCCACAGTATCTTGAGCATTTTGCGGTATAGCCACATCTCGGACGCTTCCAATTTGTTAATGTTGTTGACTTTAAGGGTCCAACCTTTCATCCCGTAGAGAAGTACCGACCATACATAGCACTTTAAAAATCTCAACCTCAGACCAAGATCGAAGTCCGAGCAACTAAATACTCTTCTCGGTCCTAGGAATGCTTATCGGGCCTGTTCAATGCGACTCTTGATTTCAATATCAGAGGTCCAGTGTTCAGATAACCACATGTCCAAGTATTTAAATTTGCTCATTCAGTCTATGCGCATTGCGTTGAATGTTAACTGTGAGTCTTCAAATGCATTCAGGTTTCTTGTTATTATCATAAACTTCGTCTTTTTAGTGTTTGACCGACTGTGTTGATCAGTCTTTGTAAGTCTTGCATGTTATCAGCGATGAGCACTGTGCCATCAGCATAACGTATGTTATTAATCCACAGTCCGTTGACTTTAATACCGATCTCTACATCTTCCAATGCTTCCCGGAATACCCCTTCCGAGTACAGGTTGAACAAAAGCAAGGACAAGACACATCCCTGTCGCACGCCCCTCCGGATCTCTATATCATCAGACAGCTCATTATTGAGCCTGATCTGTGCAGTCTGGTACCAATATAGATTTTATGTCAAGATTCCTGAGGCGTTGCATTAGTTTGGGATGTTCAACTCAGTCAAATGCTTTCTCGTAGTCAACAAAGCAAAGGCATATGTCTTTTCTCACATCATGGCAGTTCTGTACAAGGACTTGCGTGGCCACTATCGCTTCTCGTGTGCCCATCCCTTGTCTAAACCCAATCTGTGAGCTACTGATATCTCTTTCGCATTTTTTATAAATCCTCTGATGAATTATTTTTAGAAATACTTTCAAAGTGTGGCTCATCAGGCTAATCAGTCGATGGTCTCCACACTTTCTAGCATTATTTTTTTTAGGTAGAGGGATGAATGTTGAACTTAGCCATTATTGTGGGTATTGTGCTGTTTCGATACGATGTTAAATATTTTGTGTAGAACTTCAATGCCTCTTTCATCCTCTTGATGGTCCTGTCAAGTGGTTGTTGTCTTCATTCATAACTGTAGGTCTGTCCTGGTAGAAAAGTTCCTTAATATATCTTTCCAAGATTGTAATTTTTTCCCTGTTATCGGTAATTATATGATTGTTTTCGTCGGCCAGTATATTTGATGCTCTGCCTTTATGCACTCCGGCCAGTCTCTTTCAGTTTTTTGTGTAAGTTAAAGCCGTCATTTTGTCTTTGTAACTGTTCAATTTCCGCGCATTCTCGTTTCAGCCATTCGTTCTTTGCCATTCTTATCTTTGTATGTTATTATATTTGATGTCATCTTTATTTTTGCATTCCCGACGTTTATCCATCAGTCCCAATATGTCGTCATTCATCCAACTCTGTTTTCTAGTCTTGGTCCTGTATCCCAGTTTAGTTTCAGTTACCTCCGTCAAGGTCGTTTCCCTTATCCGGTATGATGTTGTGTATTTGACTGTTGATCTGCTCGCTGATTGCGTCTCTTATTGCGGTGTCTTTCAATCTCTCCAGTGCTATTCTTCGATTGCTAAGCCTTATACAAAAATCAGTACTTCGAATGATTAATAATTTGAACAATTGGGACACCCTTGAGGTAACCCGCCTATTTAAAATATTATTTCTTGGCAAAATAAAGACAAAGCACAACTTTACTTATATCATTTAACTATGTTGAACAGGCCCGGGTATGTTATACTACACCCCATATAATTCAAATCAAATTCTGACAAATCCCTATGTCAAGTGATAGCTTAAAATGTGCCCCAATTCACTGGATAAGCCTTATACATGCACTAGGAGAGCAACTCTAATCTAGTGTTTTTGGTAAAACAAGTTTTATTTGGATTTTTTCCCTAATGAATAATTACTAACTAATGACTTGAGATATTTTCTTGTCAGATGCTGCTCGGCAGTTTCCTGACAGAGGTTCTGTGTAAGTCAGGGGCGTCAGAGGGGACTTTTTGGAGATTAATGTGTGATTTGTTTATTTAGACCAAACTACTCCCCGGACACGGCTCTCAGTTCAGAGACCGTGCTGGTTTTGTGTGGTACACGAACTAGTGATAAACAGCTTCTTTTGTGATAGCTTCAGTCGCAGCAGTGTAACTTTGCTACCTCCCTTAGGCACTCGGATAACTTATGACTATATGAACGCTCCCGAATTCTTTAGGTTAAGCCTTATTTTCATTTTTCGGCTCCTATGCCTTTTCGCTATTCACCCGTAGGCCGAGTAGCTAAAGTATGGGGGAGTCAGGGGGCTCTTTAGTTCTCGAAACCGAACTAGCCGTCGACGCGCTTTACTTTTGCCCAATGTTTAACTACGACTAGTATGAAGGACCAGAGAGACACGTACGTGAATGGGGGGAACCCAAACAAGTACGCTGACTCAAGGTGCTTGCAACTAACCTTTTTCATGGGATGTTGCTGTAGGGTGCGCACTACAGTTAAAGTTCTCGGAGAATTGTTGGCACTTGGCCGCTTGACAAGGCTTTTCAAGTGCTTAACTTCTGACTTAAAAAAAAAATTTCTCCTAAAATTCTCCTCTCCTGAGGTTTCAAAAACTCCGAAAAACTCGATAAATTCACAACCAATCGAAGGCGGTAATTTTCGCGCGATTGAGAAGTCGGTTGGGCTATCGTCGGTTGAGGATTCCAATTCGCCGATTTTAGAATCATGTAACGTTAAACTGCCACGCGACTTGCATTTTTATCCAGCGGCGCGTTTAAATGCAGTTAAGTCTAAAGGACATTTTACAACAATACATTTCCAAATTTTGAATATTAGTCTCGCCTTCATAGATTCATAGATTTTGAAAAGGCATTTGACACCGTAGAGACTTGGGCTGTGCTTGATCTTCTGACGGCCTGGAAACACATTTAGTCTAATGCATCAATGAACGTGTCTCTCAGATAGAAGATTAACAACATTTCAAGGAGATTATCAAGTTGATACCAATTATTTTTGCTCGATTTTCTGATGGCATACCGTTAACCTCCAAGAGGTGCAAGAAATGGTCGAGGACATGAAAAATCTCTATAAAAAGTTTGTTCCACAATAGGCATTGATGTCCCAAAGAAAATCACCGTTTTGCAAGCAAATGTTAATTCACAATTAAGGAAGTAAATAACCGAAAAAAGCAAAATATTCAAAGTTCAGAGAAACCAATATAAGAAGCTCTACCGTTGTACTCGAGGAAATCAGTTCCATCCAAATCCCTAAAAATGGACAGACTGCTCAACTTAAAGGAACTTTCGGTAACATCATTATCTTATAGATGTTGACATAGCCTAAGACACTCTCGAAAAGCCCATATATTCATTCCCATATAATATTCCGTCCGGATGTAATCGAGCGGTTCATATAAAAAATTATCTTAAGCAAAAAGTAAAAACCTAGATAATATAATAACACTCTTTTCAAATCAATAAACCCAAGAAAGTAAGATCATTAGAGCATTATCGATGGCCAAGGGTCAGAAGGTAATAAACTGATGTTCGGAATTCCTTTTCGATCACCCTTGCATCTTGAAAGTCATCCCCCGGCTATGTTTACATTCTTATTGACACTCCCTGGGCTCGGGTCATTTGGTCTCCCCAACTTGCGTCATTTTTAGCTAAGAAAACGTTTATGAAAACGTTCCTGAGGATAGAAAAGTAAAATCCGGTTTATATTTGGGATAGCATGATGTTTGTATATTGTGCCAACAAGGGCAATTTAATGTTGAATTATTAAGAGCATACATTGCAGTCTCTCTTGTTGCTTCACATAATTCATAGAATTATTTTTCATCAGTACATATGGGGGGTGTGGTAAGCCCTAATTGTTTTCATTTCACTGACTCACATTTAAACACAATGGAATAATTAATAATCTTTATTAAAAAGAGACTAAAAGTAGGCAATTTTCAATAGACTAAACAACAATGCACATCTTGAAACAAAAAATATAATCAGAAATGGAAAACTAATAATAAGAGAACACAAAGGTTGTAGATTAAAAAAAAATAGTCGTTGTCTGAATTCATGCCACTTTGACAACTCATTGCAGCATGCTCCAGGCATACTAATGATTTACAGTTTGAACAGGAATATTTGACCTTCATATCTTGGCTCCTTGGATATACTGAACACCTTACCATGAATTTTAGAATCTTGGCAGGTGGGCCTGCAAAGGTATCTGCAAATGTTAATTTTTTGGCAAGTACTTCTCGGTATCCTCGAATTATTCTTTTTTTGCGTGATGTGTTACCAGATGAGTGCAAAGCCCAATATTTTGATGAACAATCTTCTGGCAAGTTTGAAGTCTTGATTGATTTCTTTATATATCACCAAATCATTTATGGCTGCTGTGTTTAAAAGAAAATACACAATGGTAAGGGACCATTTCCCTGAATTTATGGACACGTTGTTATATGATGCAGAGACTTCATCCACTACATCTGCTCTACTTTTGGTAAAGTTATTTCGGGTAATTTTTTCTCTTCAATCAATAGCTCTACCATGGCGGATTTTAGACATCAGCAGCACGATTTAATTTTTTTTCTGATACATAGATTAAGGGTGTAACATCATTTTGGAATCCAAATAAAGATGTCTTTGCCTCTCTGCTCTGGACCTTTACCCAATTCTAATGGCACCTCATGGTAATAAATGAAGCACTACCTAGCTCTCTTTTCAATGGGCTATTTACTTGGGATTTTTGTCCCTCTACTGCTTCTGCTCACTTTAATTCTTCTCTAGAACCTTCCACGAATTTTCATCGCGTCTATTCGAAAATGTGAAAATCTCTTTTCCACATTTAGTAACCCAAAGGCATCAAATTAAATTTTTCAGATTCAGCAACACTAATTTTAATCATCAATTGTAAAAAAGTGCATTTCATACTTGTGAAAATAGCTTTAAACTACCCTTTCGGTGACTCTGCTTGGTGGCAATGCACTTTGGCCTAAAGTTTGAAGATATTTTGCGCATGTTAAGAAAGCTGAAAACGAGAAGCTATAACCTTAGCGAAGAGAATAGAGGAATGGAGCCATTGTCTTGACCTAGATCTATATGGATGGTCGAAGCAAACTATAAATAAGTATTCCCAGCCTATTTCAAATCCTTACGATTAGGCTATTGAACAATTACGAAACTGGCCTCCCCGAAGGCAGAAAGGCAATTATTTCCAATTCCGTGGACCTAGGCCAAAGAAGTCGAGCAGACAGGCCATCTTTTTGCCCGAAACAAAACACTGGCGACGCGCTCTTATTCCGAGCACGTGCATCGCGAGAAAAATTGCGACTCCCCAATGTAACCCCCGTCAGCCGCGAGGGAAGAGGGGGATGCGGGCGATCAGAAAGCTATTGCAAGGGTGGAAAATATTTCTGGCTTTAGATACAGGGTGTGTATGGATGGTTATGGTACGTTAAGATATCGACATATTTCTTTTATATATTTTAAAATAGATTAAACCAAAGTTATTGCTTTAGTTTCAATTCAAAGGAATCGATTCAAATATATAAAATTTTAGTATTGGCAAGAGAGCACCACTGACTGTCTTAGCCGACTCAGTAATATCTTCTGCTGAAGATGGTAATTATTAAATGACTCCGGAGTTTCAAGCTCCCCGATCGGATCTCTGGGGGGAGCAAATAAGAATGGAAACATGAATAATAAAAAACTGCAAACAAAGCAAATTAAGAGAATATGCACATGGAATGTGAAGACAATAGCCCGAGCTGGTAAAATTCAGAATGCGCTGTTGGAAATAAGAAGATTGAATTTAGAGATCATGGGAGTGAGTGAGATGAGATGGCCCGGCTCCGGCTACTGCGACATGGAGAGTTATAGAGTGTACTATTCTGGAACAATTAATGGAAGATACGAACACGGAGTGGGATTGATTATCAGAAAGGATGTTGCTAGACATGTCACTAATTTTGTGCCCATGAACAAAATAGTCATGCTCCTACAATTGAATACGTCACCAGTGAACACCAACATAATACAGGTATATGCACCTACCACTGATCACAGTGAGGAGGAAGTAGAAGAATTTTACTCTCAGATTAAAGATCTTATAAGGAAACTTCCTAAACAAGAAATCCTTATCATAATGGGTGACTTCAATGTCAAAATAGGCAAGGGAAGAGAAGGGAAACACATTGGACCTCGCGGGCTTGGCGTTAGAAACGTTAAGGGGGGAAACTCCCAGTGTATTTGCACCCGAACATGACTTAGTAATAACAAACACCTTCTATGAGTTACCAGACAGACGACTATACACCTGGACTTCTCCCAGAGACGACGGAAAAGACCATATCATCCGAAACCAGATAGATTATATCTTAATAAATCGAAGATATAGAAACAGCTTCACAAGCGTGAAAACATACCCCGGGACCCGGGTGCAGACATACAGTCGGACCACAATCCACTTGTCGGAGAATATAGGACAAAATTTAAGATTATATATAAAACAAAACAACTAAAATATAATCTTAGGAAACTTAAGAACGACACAGTAAGAAACCAAGTAAAGAATGACATCAACGACAAATGCAGGCTGATTGCGGAGGAGACTGATAACACAGAAGAACAAATAATGTTACTTGCTGAAGCAACAACTAATGTCAAAGATAGGTACCTGAAGAATGATGGAGCGAAACATAAACCATGGGTGACAGAAGAAATTTTGTTACTCATGGAAGAACGGAGAAAACAAAAGAACAGTTGTTTTTTGATGAGAGAGGAGACCCACCCCCCATTCAGGCTGAGTCCGGACCTGATATCATGAGAGAGGAAGTTAGAGCTGCTATTAATACTCTAAGGGAAGGAAAGGCTCCAGGGCCGGATGGAGTACATTCGGAATTCCTCAGGCTTCTTGACGAGGAGTCCATCACATTCCTGACTGGCATTTTTATTAACATCTACAATACTCGGAACATTCCAAAAGAATGGCTTATCTCTGAATTTATAATGTTACCAAAGAAACAGGGAGCCAAAGCATGTGGTGACTACAAAAGAATTAGTCATATGAGTCACATGCTAAAGCTGTTCCTCAAAATCATTCATCGAAAAATCTATAGGATCTGCGAGGAAAGAGTGTCACATACACAATTTGGATTTATGAAGGGCATGGGTACAAGAGATGCACTTTTCTGTCTACAAGTATTGTTTCAGCGGTATAGGGATATGAACTGTGATATTTTTGCCTGTTTTGTAGACTACCAGAAGGCGTTCGATAGAATAAAACACGAAAAGATGATAGACGTCTTGATCAATACGGGGATGGATGATAAAGATCTAAGGATCATCCGAAACCTTTACTGGAATAAATCAGCTACTACTAAAATTAATATGGAAGAGCAAACCAATACAGTAAACATTCTTCGAGGAGTTAGGCAGCGCTGTATCCTGTCACCACTCATATTTAATCTCTACTCGGAGGAAATCTTTAAAGAGGCCCTGAGAATACCGACATAGGAATTTTGCTGAATGGAGAGCGAATGAACAAAATCCAGTATGCAGATGATACTGTGGTTTTCACTGACAACATGAACAACTTACAAGGACTAATGATCAAAATAAAAGACGTCAGCAGTAACTATGGCTTAGAAATTAACATTAGTAAAACCAAATTCATGGTAATCAGTAGAGAAACTGGTGGAAGATACGGCTTAACGATCAACAACACACCAATAGACAGAGTAACACAGTTCACCCATCTGGGAACTATGATCAATAATAATTGGGACCACTCACAGGAGATCAGGTGTAGAATAGAGAAAGCAAGGGCCGCCTTCAACCAAATGGCTAAACTGTTTAAAAGTCACAACCTCAACATCGTCATCAGACTCCTCCGACGCTATCTTTTCTCGATTCTTTTCTATGGGATGGAGTTATGGACATTAACCGAGGCAACACAAAGAAGACTCGAAGCCTTCGAAATGTGGCTTTACAGTAGGATGCTGAGAATATCATGGGTGACCAACAAGGCAGCGATGGAGAGAATGAAGAAGGACTTGGAAGTAATGAAAACCATCAAGAGAAGAGAGCTTGAGTACCTCGGACATATTATGAGGAACGAAAGCAAATATCACCTTTTAAATTCCGCTCTCCAGGGGGACCCCCACTAAATTCAATGAGCAAGCAATAATATTCCAATTCTTTTTAACAGTTCAGAAATGATTCCTTTTGACCAAACTATTGAACCTGCTCAGAGGCTCTAGGTCTAGATCATTATAAAAAGGTTATGAAAAAAATTAGCCTAAGGCTCGTGTCGTAATTCTAATACATATAATTAAAAGCTCATTATATAATACACTATTATGACCAAAGCCTTAATGAAATTCACTGAGCCGATATCGAATTTTGTCCACCCTATAAGTATTGGAACGGGGTGTAAAAGCAATATGAGGGCGGTTAAAAAGATTTTATTTTTCCGAAACCGTGTATGTTGCGGTCGGGAGGCTTTTATTGCTCTTCTTATGTCGGAAAATTTAAATCCCCAAAGTGGGGGTTTCCAGAATATATACCGCGAGTACCGTTACGGGGTCGCGAATAAAACGATTTTTACGTTTGTTGTTTCCGATAAAAAGGGCCTCAATAAAGAATGCCGAAGCTTTATATATATTTGCGCGATTACTTGAAGTAAGCAAATGATTGGCAATCATCAAAGTTCTCGAGCGACTCCGATATGGAAGTTGAAGTCGGAACATCTAAGAGGAAGACCAAGTCAGTAGCAGAAGCAGATTCCGATAGGTATGTAGAGGGAAAGAAAGCGAGAAAATCCACTCTGCCTCGAACTCAGGGAGATAATGAGGGAGAAGAATATGAGGGAGAATTAGATATGGATATATTTTTAGCATCGTCTCGAGAATTTCTTTTCTCAGCCGGGCAATAAGATAAAGGTAGGTTCTATTGCTAGAGAAATTAGAAGGAATAATA
>MU193869.1:0-11506 GCA_016904865.1 Pissodes strobi | reverse complement strand
AATGAAGGGATTTTAGAGCAGAATAAGAAATTAGATATCCTAATTCTCTCGGGTTCTCAAGGAGGAGTAAGAAGTAGCGCTTATGCGGCAGTCGCTGCAAATTCGGTCAAGATCAGTGGAATTAAGAAGCCAGTGCTAGCGGAGAAAACTTTTAGAGTGGAGCTGACCAAGAAAGTAGGGGACAAAGAAGTAAGTGGCGAAGAGCTCAAAAAGTTGGCCATGAAAAGTATCAATCCTAATCGGTTTCAAACCTGCACGGATATTTGCTACTAAAAACAATAAGGTCATAAGAGAATCAAGTAATATAGAGGTTAATAAACTTACGGAATCTGCAGTAAGAGAAGAATTGAATATGAACATTTCAGGAGTTGGTAAGCTTAGACCTAGGCTTACCACTTTTAATGTACCTGCAAATATTGGCAAGGATGATCTAGCTAATAAAGAATTATAGAGTAAAGTACAAAAACGCCAGATGTCAAGCAAAAATTAAAGCCAATGACAACCTGATAAAATATGCAACAAATCTAATTAAATTAAATGGGTATTATTATTGAGCACAGAAATAAATCTAGTGATGAGGTTAAGGTGCAGGTTTCACCAGATGAGTGTAATGTATTTTTTACTAACATTGCCCATAGCCTGAAGAGTCAGATTGACCCTTCTCCTTTGAATCCTCTGGATTTCCACATTCCATTGCTGGGGGATTCTGAAAAGTTTGAGTTTTGGGAGGTGTCGGTCATTGAGGTCAGGGATATTTTATTTGGATTAACCAGCAAGAAGAGTAGGGACCACTATGGTTTCTCAGTAGATCTAATTAAAGGAATTAAACATCTTATTTGTGGCCCATTAACCAAACTTATAAATCAATGCTTTGGTGAGTGCGTTTTTCCTGATATACTGAAGCGGGCTGTAGTGGTGCCTGTCTTCAAGAAGGGTGATCCCTTAGACCCTTCTAATTACAGGCCCATATCACTTCTTCCAATAATCTCGAAAGTTTTTGAAAAATGTATGGCGGTAAGAATGAAAACATTTCTGGAATCTAAAAATCTCTTTACAGGCAGTCAGTTTGGCTTTAGAAAGAACTGCAATACAACTCTCGCTATTCTGGATTTAGTTAAACGGATTCAGGATGCACTTGAGAACCATTTGTACCTTTCAAGTACATTCTGTGACCTAAGTAAGGCCTTTGATTGTGTCTCTCATGACTTGCTTCTGAGCAAGCTGGAAAAATATAATGTTAGTAATAACAGCATTGCAATGGTTTCTAGCTATCTCACAAACAGAGTGCAGAGTGTGCGGGTGGATGGAGTAGAGTCGGCTGAAAGAGTGATTGATGTTGGAGTCCCTCAGGGATCAATACTTGGACCATTATTATTCCTTATCTATATAAATGACCTACCACAAGCTTATCAGGAATGCTCATTCACTCTTTTCGCGGATGACACAACATTCACCTGTGCACATTTTAATTCCGGAATTGCACTGGAAGGGGTTGGGTCAGGCATGATCAAGGGCTGAACAATGGTTTGCAGCAAATGAACTGCATCTTAATGCTGGAAAAACACAGAGCATGATTTTCTCTACAAGGCCCATTCCAACTGAGGCAAATACAGAGGGTTTAAGGTTTCTGGGAGTGCATCTTGATCCTGGACTCCTTTGGAGGGCTCACACAGACTCCCTGGTCAAGAGGTTTGGGTCTGCCACTTTTCTTGTGAGAAAGCTTTCTGAATGTGTCTCTTCTTCTGCTTTAAGACAGGCCTATTTTTCTCTCTTCCATTCACACATCAGCTATGCCATCCTGGTTTGGGGTCATAGTACTGGTGCCCAAGATGTGTTTCGGGTTCAGAGGAGAGGCAAGAGTGATGAATGGCTTGTCTTACAGGGAATACTGCAGACAGGCTTTCATAGATCTTCAAATATTAAATTTACCTTCTCTCTTTATTTTTGAAAGCATTATTTTCATGAGGAAAATCTCCACCTACACCTCCGACACAATGAGATTCACCAATATGAGACCAGAAATAAATAGGGTCTTGTTCCCTCATATAGGAGGCTACAGAGAAGCCGGGATGGATCTAATTCTTATGGTGTAACTTTCTTCAATAAATTACCCACAGCAATTTGTGAGTAACCAATACAGAGATGCATATTGCATTAACTACACAATTTCTAATAATTATGACCTGCTGCTAGTCCAGGACCCTTACACTATAAAGAAAGGAAACAAGTATGCGATCCCGAGCTTTTCAGGGGGTTAGAACTATTGCCGATCAGAATGTTTCTTTTAAGGCCTGCATCCTCGTATTGAATAAAACGCTTCAGATTTGAAAATATAACCAGCACTGCAGCAAGTATGCAGCTCTAGCCTTGGTTGTGCTTGGGCAAGCTAGCATTAGAATCGGGAGTCTTTACTGGCCTACAAGCATGGATATTTCTGACAATGGACAGATGGATAATTTAAGAATACTTGTAAATGAAGGGGATATACCAATAGTACTAGGAATAGATACGAACGCTCATCACACCGGGTGGCTCGACAGAGATATTGACCAGAGAGGGATGGATCTAATCGAGATGCTAAATAAATTGGATTGGTACGTGCATAATAGACCCAGTGAATTTACCACATTTTGTGGAGCTAGAGGCTCGAGTAACTTCGACGTTACTGTGGGCGATCGTGGTACTGTGCAGCACGTGGTAGATTGGGAAGTATTAGAAGACACATTAAGTGATCACAGGATGATCACATTTTCCTATAAGTCCAAATGTGGAGAACAAAGCTATAAGTTCAGGCAGGTCAGGAAGGAGATTAATACTGAGAGAGCATTAGACATGGCCATTTTGGCAATGAGCAGATGAACAGTTTCTGTGGAGTCCTACGATCGAACATGTCAATGGTCTAACTGAAGAATTGAAGTTTATTACGGAGATGACGGTAACCAAGAGAAGAGTCTATATGAATAGGCCTGTGTAGTGGAGCGATGCTTATCGATAGGGAAGAAAGGAAGACTCAAAGAGCTAGGAGAACGTACCAAAGAGAGCCGGCTGGGCCGGATAGAGATAGAATGAGAAACACGTATTTGGAGAAGGCAAGGCATCTGAAGGCCGAAATAATTAAGGCCAAGAATAAGTCATGGGACGATTTCGTTAGCAATAATTTGAGTGAGGATCCATAGGGCCTTTCTTATAGTCTAGCGGCTGGCAAAACCAAGAAGGTGCTGGATATCATACAGACCAGAGAAAGAAACGCCCAATTTACAACGGGCTTCGACGATACAGCTGAACTCAAGGACGACAATCTGGTTGAGGATGACTGGAGCACGCTCTGTTGAGAATGGTGGCCAGGGACTACGATGTTAGGGAGATTAGAAATCTTACCATATGCTAGCATATTTTCCGAGAGCTTGGAAGTTGGACTCTTTGATCACTATTCCTAAGCCGGGAGCTGCTCACGGATTAGGCAAGTTGAGTTTTATCACGCTCTTGCCGATTTTGGGCAAAACTTTTCATGAGGAAGCAATACTTCGCATTCTAAGACGAGTATGAATTTCATTACAGAGCACAGTATGGTTTCGTCAGCAGGAAGGGAACTGAGAATGCAGTTGCGGAGCTTCTGGGAAATATAGATAATGGATATAAGTGTAAAGCATATATTTTTCTAAATATTGAAGGGACATTTAATAACGTTTGGTAGCCTTCAGTCTTGAAGACCCTCAAGGAAAGAGAACTACCTAGATACCTGTTCGACCTAGCGGTGAGTTATCTTAGAGATAGGCAAATAACATATAAAGCTGTCCCGGCGACGCTCAGGAAGGACTTGGAGAGAGGATGCCCGCAGGGTGCCAATATGGGCCCTAATCTGTGGAATTTGGTGGTGGATCAACTTTTGGAAAGCTTCGACGACATCGAGGAGAGCAAATTTACTCTCGGGATAGTTAGGGGAGTCATTCCTTAAGGTTCTAAGGTAGAATTACTTGCTGCAAACATTTGCAGAATGATCGTTTTTTATTTGGCCGTTTCCACTATTGAGCCATCATCTATGGTCAGTAGTGGGATTGACGTCTTGGAGAAATCCTCATTTGACAGCTTTGGCAACTGACCAAAAAGATTGTGATCCGTTAGGACAGTTGAGAAGCTTGTTCTTAATCTGTTCGTTATATCCCTCCTTGCTCTCGTCAATGATATCTGTCACACTTATTAAACCTATTTTCAGTTAGTTTGGGACATATAGCTCTAATATGCTCTTCAACTGCTTCAGATTTGGTATTATGGTCCTCAACAAGCCTCATAGTCTCTGGATTCCAAGTTTTAAAACGAGACATTAGGAATTTAACAACCACCATAGGGATGTGTTCACAATCCAAAAAGAAGCTATTTTTCAAATTCACCGATCCATTTCATTGAAGCGCTTTGGCTTATTTTTATTTAGCGGCACTTTTTTGAAAATGTTAAGAAAACCGACATTTAAGCTTATATCCTAAGGTCATTTTATCGGTAACCTTCTCTCCTGGATAATTTAAATGAAGACACGAATCTCTTAGAAACCACAAATCTTGACAGAAACACACAAATCGCTATTTAATACTAACATACGAGCTTGCTTTTCGCTCAGAGTGTTGCGCTATAAATCACCATCAGACATTATTATTTGCGATTATTTGTTTTTAACGCCATCAATTTACATTCTAGCATTCAAGCATCTTCATAAATAAGCCGATAAAATCTTTATTCTTTACTTAGATGCAAGACAGAAACAATCACATCGAAATTTATTAACCAGGAAAGCCACAAGCAACCATACATATAATGTTTATTGTATTACCTTCGGTTATGTTAGGGAGGAAAATTACTGTCGCGTTATTATGCAGTTACTCGATACCTAACACGAGTAGTTACGAAACAAGATTAAGATGAGCATGTGCCACTTTATTATTATTCGTTTTGACCTTTTTTATTAATCAGAAAGAATCTGGTAGCAGTTACAACTTTTAACAAATCTTCTCAAACCATTACGAGTAATCAATCATTTATCTTCAGCACTAGTAATGTGAGTGAAAATTGAAGTCGAACTTCTCTATATTGCCAACAGATTCCAGTATTGGAGCACTTGTGGCTGGAAAATTATTGTTTAATACTGCAGTATCTTGGTAATTGGATTTCGACAGACGAAAGGGGTCAGTGACACCGAAAGTTAACGGAAATATCTGGAGCTTGGCAGGAAAATCAACGAAAACCTAAGAAGAGACAAACATGCGTATATCGCCTCAATATGTGAGGATATCGAGCAGCGTTACCTCTTCAAAAAAGTGAGGATGCTGTCAAACACATTTCAATCTCGCTACCATCAGGGACCAAAATGGCATCCATCTTATAACAAAACTGGAGATCGGAAAAGAACAATTCAGAAGACGGAAGTGGCGGTGAGGGCATCCAGGAACAGGAACCTCCAATATTAAAAGCAGAGGTGGGGGCTGCTCTTCGCATAATTAGTATTCGGAAATCGTCCGGGCCGGACAACATTGTTAGTGAAACACTAAAGAACATCGGCCACAAAGGAACTTAGCTACTCCACCAAATAAGTCTTAAAGTATGAGACACTGGCAAGTGGCCAGAAGAATGAAGAAAACCAATATATGTCCCTATTCACAAGAAAGAACCTGAATATGAATGCGGCAACTATAGAACAGTCGCTCTCATTAGCCACGCTAGCAAAGCATTTTTGTATGTCATACAGAAAAGCCTAAAAAACTACCTACTACCCCAAATACCGTCAGAACAAGCTGGATTTGTACCTGAGAGGGGAACACGGGACTAACTAATGCATGTTCGACAAATAATAGAAAAACTTTATAAATCCAACGTTCCTGCGATGCTCTGTTTCCTGGATCACAACAAGGCTTTCGACACCATACAGTGGAGTCAGCTGTGGAGTATCGTCAAATATATTGTCCATCTGATAAAGTCACTATGGGTCAATACTCTAAAAATCTTAAAGTGGAAAAAGGTGTTAGACAAAGTTGTATTTTTCTCCAATACTTTTTATAAAGTCCTTGGAGGACTGGAAGGGTGGAGTCTCTGTTGGAGGAATAATGATATCGAATCTGCGTTACGCCGACGAAACACTTATAATGGCCAAGGAGGAATCAGAAATCTATGAACTTCTACAGCGCATAGAGGAAAAGCAAGCTTAGAATCATGTCTACGACTAACCAGATCAAAATGCTGTCTTATGATAGTGGACAAAACCAAAACACGGTTCATTACCGATACTGAAATGATCGCTTCATTCATCGCGCACGTATAAGCAACAACGGGGGTCTGAATCCGAAATAAAACGTAGGATTGGAATGACCAAGGAAGCTTTGGGCAGACTTGTAAAAATATGGAAGGACCACAATATTCACAAGAAAACGAAAACAAGACTAATGAATGTACTTGTCTTCTTCGTAGCAACTTATGAATCAGAATCATGGACTATAAACGTCTCTTGTCGCAGGAGAATAGAGGCCTTCGAAATGACGTGCTACCGGAGAATGCCAAGAATATATACCCTGGACAGCACAGAAAACGAATATATCCATCTCCAGATAGCTAGAAATAACCACACAACGTCGGATGCTTAAATTTTTCGGACAAATTATACGAAAAGACGGGATGGAGACGTTTATGATCCAAGACAGGGAAGAATGGCGAATCCTGACACACCATAATCATACATAAGTCACGATGTTCGGGACCTAACTACGACTGGAGAGAGAAAGGTACGGGAAAATTTTCTTCTTCTTCTCCTTCTTTTTCTTCTTTTTCTTCGTGTAAAAGGACAAAGTCCTGTCAATTCTGTCATCAGCCTTCCTGTGATCCTGATGTCCAGCTTTCATACCAGCATTTTGGGGGCCTGCCAGCTGGGCGCCTTGTTTCTGGTTTTTGTGTTTTGTCCCACTTTGCAATTTGGTCTGGACTCATTCGTTCTATGTGGTCTCTCCAACACCGGGGTCTCTCTCTCACCCAATTGACAACGTCCTGCACTCCCAGTTCTCTTCTGGTGTTCTCGTTGCGTATCCTGTCATGCAATGTGATCCCTTTTATTGTTCTTAGGATTTTAATCTCCGCTGTTCTCATTTTCTTTTTGGTAACAGACGTTTCAGCTCTTGTCTCGGCGGCGTAGATCATTATGGGCCTGACGTAGGTCTTATAAATTCATGTCTTGCTCTCTGTGGTCATATATTTGTTCTTCCAAATTATATCTCGCAAACATCCTGATACTCTTAAGGCATTTCTGATCTGGTTATCCACCTCATTCATTGTACTTCTGCTGCTCGATACCTGTACCCCCAGATAGTTGAAATTCATCACCTGATGTATAATGCGCTCACTCACCATCAACTTACATCGGATCGGATCTTTGGATATTACCATAGATTGTGTTTTTTCGATCGAAATTTGCATATTAAGCCTCTGTGCTGTTAGGTTGAATCTGTAGAGAAGGCGCTGCAGGTCATCTTCGCTCTCTGGCGCCAAGACAGCATCGTCTGCGTAACAGAGTATTCTCAGGCGGCGCCGGCGGTTGTTCATCCTGAATCCTGCATCGACTTCGTTAACACTTTCAATTATTTGGTCCAATATGATATTAAAAAGGCATGGGCTAAGACTATCTCCTTGTCTAATGCCGGATGAAACTTTAAGTTCTCTGGTTAGACCACATTCTGTTCTTATCATTGTTGTATTGTTTATGGTAGGCTGCTTTATTAGGTTTATGTGGCACTTATTAACATTTTTTGGTTTAGTCGGTTGATTACATCCTTAAGCTGTACATTGTCAAATGCTTGCTTTAGATCTACAAAGCATATTGTGTACATTCGTTTATTGAATTCAATGGATTTCTCTATCAATTGGCGTAATATAAATATTGCGGATTTGAGTGGAAGCCTTGCTGATCCTCGGAGATTCCTACTTTATCAGTTATTTTATCTTCTAATATTTTTGTTAGCAGTTTTAGTACACTACTTAGTGACGTTATGCCTCTGTAATTTTTCGAATTTGGGCCTTAAAGTATATCGGTATTGTTATGCTAGTTCTCCATTCCTTTCCGATTTTTTGACCTCCGTACTTAAGTAATTCATTTGGAATGTTGTCAGTGCCTGGAGATTTTCGGTTCATAATCTCTGTATGGCCGTTTGTACTTCTTCCAGTGTTTTCCGCTTGTTCGCCTGGAGATGATGAATTTCCGATTTCTGTATCATCGCTGTTTTCGCTATTGTTATAATAAAGGTTTTCAAAGTATGTTGCCCATGTTTCTTGGTCTTTTGCATTTATTACTACTTCTTCATTGACGTTTCCCTTTCGTAGCATGTTTCAGATCTTCTTCGGCCCCCGTATAGGTCATGTTCCATTTCCACCGAGAAGTTTTCCCAGTATGTCCTTTTGAGTTGTTTTATCGCATTGGTTGTTCTGTTTCTTTCTCTTTTGTAGACTTGATATTCTTCGAATGATCTGTTGTTGATGTACCTTATGTAAGCGTTATTTTTCTCTTTTGCAAATTCCTTGACTTCCGGGGTGAAACATGGCTTATTATTTATTTTATTTGTGTTTATTGTTCTTTCTCCTAGGGCTTCCTTGGCACTGTTCTTTATGTTGTTTTTTTATTCTTTCCCATGCGTCTTCTACGTTATCTCTTCCTGTTATTGTATTTTGAGTGATCTTCTCGTCTAGTCTGTTTTGGTAAAGTTTTCTGACGCTGTCGTTCTTGAGTGATTCTATATTAAATTTTGTAATGTAATTAGCCATTTTCCTTTTTTCTTTATAATGTGTGATGTACGGTACTTACATAGAACTAGTCCGTTTTGTGTTCCGATATTTGCTTATGTTAATTAAGTATCCTAGAGGGGTGTATGTTCCTATTTGTAATGGCGTAATCAATGACCGGTTTTTGGCCTCTTGTGTTGACGAAGGTGTATTTTTGTTGTTCCTTGTGGTCAAAATATGTATTATTAATACGTAGTTCATTATGGGCACATGTTTGTATCAGCATTTCTCCATTGTCATTTATCATCTCTTCGTTGAAACTGTGCGTGATTCCCTGAACAACCGATTTACCAATTCTTGAGTTAAGGTCGACCATGATGGTGACTTTGTCTTTTCTGGGTATATTTTCTAGCGTGTGTTGCAGGGTGTCTCTCTTCTTCTCTTTCTTCTTTCGGCTTGCTGCATCTGGTGCATATACGCTTAGTAGGTGTGTCGTTTCCTCCGCCATCGCCAGTTCCATTGTCACTTGTATGATGTTGCAATCTATATATTCTACTTCCTTGATACTCGTTTCGAATTTCTTATTGACCAATAATCCTACACCTCCTCTAGCTCTCATGTTCTTGGCAATGCCACTATAAAATGTGTAGTTTTGATATCTTTGATTTCCAGTGCCTTTTTTCATAGTTTCCGAGAGAGCGCAGATGTCTATTTTGTTCTTCTCCATTTCCAATATTATCTCGTAGTCTTTGTTGGTCCATGATGTAATGTTCCAGCTACCCAATCTTATTACATTCCTTTTCCATACTCGATTTTTCCTTTTTCGTGCTGTGTCATTAATCCGGGAAAATGAACAAGAAAATGTAAAGATGAAGCAGAAGAACTAAACAATTTCGAATCTACGGGAATTTCATACAGTCAGAGGCAATGTACTTAATGAAGATGCCCATATATGATTCCGATGACTAACAATCGCAATTTCAAATGAAACCATCTGGAAAAGTTTTCTAAAATAAACTATCTGCACTAAAAATACTCCAGAATAGCCACATCCAATACTATTTTTCATATATCAACAGTGCATTATTCGCGACGGCCTATTAAACAGAAATAGGGCATCCTCGCGATCATAAATCCTCGTGTTTATTCAAATTTCTATGCAAAAAAGCGACGCCGAATGGACATTGATGTTCTGCAAATTACCATCGACAAACTGATCGGTCGGTTGTTTGACAGCTCTTTATTGCTTTATCCACGTTGATACATCACTGATTAAAAACGGTTTCGCGAAAAGTTCTCTCACGTAAAAAATGTCATGATATTTTTTCCATAAGGACATTACTTCATTACGTCGCATCCATTGAAAGTAATGCTCCGGCATATAAATTGACATTGAAATTATGTGAGTGATGAAATAATTGCATATAAACAGATGCTTTGCTGCCTTGTTTCAAATACTCCTTTTGAAGTATTATTCTAAGAAAAAAATACTGTAGCATAGATTTAATGAATGATGATGATGTTTTGTGCAATTATTTGTCCAAATTAGATGAATATTAAGGCAGTTTATTGACCACATGTCCTGTTGCTGCATTATCCAATGTCATAAAATAATCAACATTTATATCCATTTAAAACATGCTTTCCGTTGTAGGTATATACCTACACGATATTTCAAATAACTCCTATCTTGGTGATGGTTGAGAAATTGGGGTTTTAGAAGGAATTGGATCTTGCCTTTTCT
Organism: Pissodes strobi; assembly: GCA_016904865.1. Taxonomy (NCBI): domain Eukaryota; kingdom Metazoa; phylum Arthropoda; class Insecta; order Coleoptera; family Curculionidae; genus Pissodes; species Pissodes strobi. The sequence goes on along the minus strand of MU193869.1, from coordinate 1,020 downwards.
CGGGTTGGTTGAATCTGTTTAATCTAATCTCCAGGAACAACAATTGGACTAAGTAAATCACTCAATAATTTGGGAGCATATTAAGCACAAAATTCAAACTATACAAAGGGCTGAAGGGACCACGACAGCACCTAATACTAAACATGGATGTGCCCAGGGCGTCCAAGCAGATATTTTCAGATATTTCTGTGTATCAAGATTCGCAGTTCACTAGAAATATGAGACCAAATTTCAATGATGCGGAATTTCCTGTCGTCGAAGAAGGATGTGGCCATACTTATTCCGCCATAAAAAACATAACTGAGACGACAGAGCAAGAAGAAAGGAAAGAGGGATAGATAAGAAAAAAATACCAAAACGCTTACCTGATTCTGACCGAATATGCAGGTATACCTAAAATACGGAAAGAGATGCAGAAATGGTTTTAATGGATTGGATACCCTGGAGTCCCACACTGTCCAGGGCGCTAGAATAGCAATGCTCTGGAATGTGCCCAGAAATGCATCTCTTAACTAACCCTATAGACTTAGATGTAATTGGGTATAAAATTATTTGTTTGCCAAATCATGGCCTTTTATTGTTGAGGCCATAAAGGGACATATGATACTAATACTTAAATCTGGTTCAATATTATTTCAATTGAAAATATCTTTAATTGAGTATATCTTCTAGTAGTGAAGTGTTTGGCAACTTAGCAGATGATATATTATGTTTTGTGATATACCTACATTATTTTGCTATTCAGCTTCAGCTGAAGATTTTTCCAATGGAACGTATCAAAATATTGTACTTTGAGAAGACGAGCCCTTTTCAAATAAACTTGCTTCTGGGAGCATTAATTGGGAATACTTTTTCTCTTTTTCTTCTTCTATCACCTCAGAAGATTGGAAATTATCATGGCGATGAGAACCTTGAATAATACAGCTCCAAATATTCAAATCTTCCGTTCGAATCTTCACTTTTAAGTTCAGTGCTGCAAAACATTTTCTTCATCTTATTAAATACCCTTCTTTCTTGTCC
>JAEQML010064820.1:0-21662 GCA_016904865.1 Pissodes strobi | reverse complement strand
CATTTTTTGAAATGCCACTCAATTTAATAACAAACTCTCTTTCAGGTGATGCGCATGACCCTCTCCTCGCTCAATTGGCGACGTCGCGAAATGGTGCGCTGGTTGGTAACCTGCGCAGTGGAGCTTGGCCTGGACGCGCTGATTTCGCTGATGCAGAACTGGTTTCAATTCTTTACTGCTACAGAAGCAGCCGGGCCGGTGGCGACCACCATCATGTCCCGTGGCACCATGCTGCGCCTCCAGCTCGGCTTCCAGCAGCAGGAAGAATTAAGCGGATGCGCGCGCACGCTTGCTCTGCAGTGCGCTACCAAGGTGAGTTGGAATAATTGCAGTCAATTGAAGGAACATATATATATTCGTTTTTATTCCCGTTAGGACCCACCTAATTGTGCCTTAAACGCCTTGACCCTGTGCGAAAACGAGGCGCTCGCCTTCGAGACCGCCTATCAAATCGTCGTGGAAGCCGCATCACACATCATGACGTCCTCGCAGCTTTTCACCATCGCCCGGTACATGGAGCATCGGGGATACCCGACCAGAGCCTACAAGCTGGCGATGCTGGCCATGAAGAACGTTCATCTCGCTTATAATCAGGTAAATACTATTTGCCAGGTATATGGATAATATATTTAAAAAATATTATTTTTTCAGGATACCCACCCAGCAATCAATGACATACACTGGGCAATGGCACTGGCTCACTCGCTGGGTAAGACCGAACTAGGCCACATGGTACCCCTGTTAGTAAAAAATGTGCAGTGCGCCACTGTGCTCAGCGACGTACTGCGTAGGTGCGGCGCGTCAGCACCTGGCGGACCCATTGCTCCCCATCCTGATCCGAAACACGTGGCGCATAGAACTCGTTGCTCAGTGCCAGGTGGGTATTTTCTATTAATTCGCGTCATGTTCTACATTTAGTAACCGTGAGGCAATTGGCTCTTAATGCTTGAGTTCAGAATACTAACTCGAACTCTAACAGTGGGAGAGATATATCTAGGTTATTGTATGTTTTCTTTCTAGGTCCCAAACCGTTGTCTTTTGACCGGCCCCCGTTGCGCCCTCTTCTGGAGGCCGCTGTCGCCGCGTACGTGAACACGACACACTCACGCCTAACTCACATCTCCCCCAGGCACTACGCCGACTTCATAGAGTTCCTCGGAAGGGCAAGGGACACGTTCGCGTTAGCCCATGACGGACACGCCCAATTCGCCCAGCTTCTGGAAAACATGAAGGTGCGTATGTACTAGACTTAGTTAACATAGAAACGTATACCCTAATCAATCACAATTGACTCCAAGAGTTTGAAGTCATACCTATAACAAAAAAGCTTCTTTCCAATTCGTCGAGCTAAATTGGACGGCATAAGGAACCAAAACAGTATAGACTACTATGGATTTTAATAAGTTACTGCATAAAAAATGGAATATTTTCAAACGATATTAAAATCAACAGAGTCGTTTCTAGACATAAGAAGTGCCAAACAGATGTGCTAAATAATTACAGACCAATATGCATAGTGCATATTTTCTCTAAAATTATATTGAAAATAATCATATTTTTTTTAAAATCAGTGCACCGTCTTGCTGAAAAATTATGGTTTCATAATTTCTATTTTTGTACTAGGGTTGAATGAACAGCTTGCTCTAATAATTCCAGATGTATTTGGCCATCAATATTACCGGATAAACAAAGGGGCCAATTAAATGATCTCCGTAAATACCCGCCCCAAAGGTTTAATTTTTGGGGACACTGCTTATGTACGTCACAAAATAATCTGGGATTTTTTCTAATCAATATCCCCTACATGAAACACCTTTTGTATTCCATGCAAACATTTTTTTAATCCAAAAGGACTTCTAAAGTAGCGTAACAGAGAGCTTTCGGCCTAAGCCATCATCAGTGTTACCTGAAGAGTAAGTAAATGAACCACCCATTAATGGAAGTAAGATTTTTTAGGAAAAGAAATTGATATAATTGACATTTGTTGTGAAAAGTCACATCAATTTTATGTATTAACGCTCTTTGAAAATATTAATATTACTTTTCCCTTAAAAACATTCTCGAGTGTTATGGAATCTATAAAAACTCTTATTTATTAATTCTGGAGCCTGACGGGTCGCTTTGACTGTGCTTGGATTTCAGTCTGTTCTGTTTAGTTCCTATTTTTCTAATCTCTATGTGTTGATGTGGTAATGGTTCTTTGTGGATACGAAGGAAGTGCGTGGGAAGAGGAAAATAACCAAAAATTAAGTTAGCAAAGTCACGTAAGGGCTACAGGCTCTCGAGCAGGTATTTGCTCTGCTCCTGTTTTTATAGTTTATTTATTTATTTATTCATTGAAATACACTGTTCTACAGATGTATACCCAATTACAGAACAGGAAATTCAGACTATACATTCTAGTGACATTATAATACTAGAGTACCAAAAAATTCCTTTTTATATCTTTCACATTACAGTGGAAAATGTTTACATAACAACTAATATTATTGTATTCTTGGCACATACTATGTAAAGGCGATTTTTTCATAATATTAGTACGAGCAGTACTGAGGTAGAATGAGTCGGTACGTCTGGAGGCCCATGCGTGGAACATTGAAATTTAATCTATGCAACAAATCTGAGCACTGTATATTGTTGTGAATGATCTTATGCAATGTGACAACCAACTTTCTGCTCACAATGAGACTAGGAAACCCGTGCCTTGAAAGCTGACTATCTTGTGATATCCCGATTGAGGGGTACACCTCATTCACCCTATCACTCAGGTACTTAAGAAAACGTTTCTGCACATATTCCAACCTGTCAATATGTATCTGATAGGACGGGGTTCAGACAGCCGAGGCATAGTCCAGCTTAGACTTGATAAATGCATTGTAGAAAATCACGACTGATTCTAGTATTAAACCTATATATGCAGTTAGGAGAATCGACAACTTTGTCTAGGTGGAAATTGAAAGAAAGTGAGCAGTCGAATGTGACTCCAAGATCGGTAAACGTTTGGGGCCTCTCAGGAGAATGTCCTTGTATATGATCTATGCATAATAAGATCATTTTTCAGCGAAAATGAGAGTACCTTACATTTTGCGACATTCAGCTGCAAGGTGTTTGCTGTACTCCAGTCAACGATGCGTGAAAGATTTGGTGCGAGCCTATCACAGCCCTCTGTATAGTATAGATTTTTAAGTCGTCCGCATATAGGAGAAAATTGACATCTATGACATCAGCGATGTCATTCATATACATGTTGAATAGCAAAGGACCCAAATTTGAACACCAGACGTGGTCAGATATTCTACAGATCTAAATCCATTCAACTGCACAAACTGGGTCCGATTAGTGAGGTACGACTGAATTAAAGTAACAAGCCCGTCAGACAATCCAAAGCCTAATAGTTTTTGCAATAACACGCCATGATCCAATCGATCAAATGCCTTTGTGAGGTCTGCGTATATGACATCCATTTGGATTCTGTTGTCGATGTTTTCCGCAATTTTCTGGGTGATTACACATAGATTGGATACCGTTGAGCGGCCCTTCATGAAACCATGCTGTCGAGGTGTTATGGAATGTTTAACATGTTTATATATCCTTGGCTCTAGTAATATTTCAAAAACTTTATAAAAGTTACATATAATGCAGATTTGTCTGTAACATTCTATCTTAGATCGTTTTCCACTTTTAAATATAGGACGCACCTTTGATGACTTCCATACGTGTGAAAATTAACCTGATTTCAAGCAACAATTAAACAAGAAGGTCAACGGTCGTGCCAATACGCACGAGCAGTCTTTTAGAATAAACGCTGGTATGGCATCCGGCCCGGTTGTCATTTTTGGTTTGAAATTTTTCAACACGTCAAAGCTAGTTGTGTCAAGAAGAGATGATTGCAGTGTTTCCAAAGTCTGCGAAATCATTTAGTATATCAACTGGATGACTTAAGTCAGTGTCGCGATATGTCATTACACTAGGAATACCGGTTGACGATCTCTTACTTTTAACAAACGCCCAAAATTTGCTAGAATTGGTTGAAATTTTGGGATTCCAAATTCTTAAGATGTTGCTTATAGGCAATGGCTATGTCTGCCTTGACCTTAGCCCTCAATCGCTTGAAGCCCTCGAGAGCTTGAATGTCCTTTGTTCTCTTGTAATGACGCCAGAATTTTGACTTTTCACGGATTTGACGAATGATACCGCTGCTAAAACAAGGTGGGTATGCTGTATTGTTATGCCGGGAATACTTTGGGACACAAACGTCAAATATATCATACAATTTTCCATAGAGAAATGACGACGCGTCTTCAGGATTAGTTCGCTCATCTAGGAAAGACCAATGAATATGAGCTGCATAGATTGAAAGTCAGCCCTTCGAAAATTATAGCAATTTATATAAGAAGATCCAAGGTTATTTTTGTTAACCGGCTTCTGATTTAGGACTATAAGTCAAAAGCGATCTTATCGTGCGGGTCCAAAGGTCACAATTTTCAGTAAAAACTTCATTCGTGACAGATTTTGCATGTAAAATATGTCAAAGGAATGACATTTAATGAAAAATGTGACCTTTGGACCCGCACGTTAAGACCGGATCTGACTATATTGTAACTTCCAAAGAGGTGTGATGTTTTCTTCTCCAACCAGAGGGTCTCATAACCTCTCAACAATGCATGAGTGATTGGTGTACACCAAGTCAAGAAGCGTATTGTGTTGGTTGAAAATGTAATTTCTCTTAGTCAAGTCAAAAAAGTCTAAAGCTATTTTAGAGTGGAAATTCTTGCCGTTTGACTATCACTGGCATATTCCGGAGTATTGAAGTCTCCCAATACAACAATTTTAGAGTTATACAGAAAGTGCAGTGATTTCAAAGCTTCAAAGAAATCACGAAACTGCTCAAAAGGAGTATCGGGCGGAATATAGAGGTTAATTAAATATATGGGTGATACATTCAGGACAATTTTGACTACTATAATGCCGATATATTGAAGTTGTGGAAAATTTCTAACCCTCAAATCAACCTGAGTTAACTGAAGTTTTTGGTGGACGTGGACACCAATCAAAACACCTCGCTGTAGGCACTAAACGCCGGAACAAACAATTCATAATCCCCTATCGGTGAGTTAAGCCAAGTCTCTGTGAGAACAACAATCTCAAAACTACTTTTTGCTATAGAGTTAAAAACATCAGAGGTTTTCGACCTGTGACCACCTGTGTTTTGGTAAAATATCGACAATGAATCGCCACATTCCATTGAAGATCCTGAGTTACTTATCAGGGCTGATGGAAAATTACTCTGTAATTGATATTGTGTCGTTTTAGGTTTAAGCTCACTTAATTTCCCTGTCCCATACTGCATGATCGGTAGGAACATTTTTATTTAATTTAAGACAATTTGAGCATTTTTTCGTCTTGGACTTACAATTTGAGATATCATGATCTTCACGACATACAGGACAGGACAGAGGATTTATGCATCTTTGAGGGGAGTGACCAAATTCGTTACACTTAAAACAGCGATATACATCAACTGCATCATACACAATACAACTATCATACGCCACAAACAAATTACCTGATTTAACTGCCTTATGATATACCGTCTTATCCACCTTTACAATTGCCTGAAATACAGAAGGATTTTCCGTGCTAGGAAACACTTTCATAAGTCTACACTCTAAGTCCTCTGAGAATATGATTTGATTGCCTGAGATAAGTTGACTCCGAAGAATTGATGCAGAATTGCTCCAACCTCTCTTATTTCGTAGGTATCGGACATCTTCTCCTGCACAATTGACATCAGTTTATTATTGTCCGCTTTGCTTCTAACCCAAACTAACCCAAACCAAACCTTTATTATCTGAAGGCCCGCCAACAAGGTTAAGCACAGGGACTCACTGTTAGGGCTATGTCAGGGAGCTGTGGTGTCATCGGCAAATAAAGTGAATTTTCCCTGAATGTCAAGATTTGTGAGGTCATTGACATACAGGAGAAAAAGTATGGGACCCAAAACAGAATTCTGCGGCACTCCCCAGGTTACCGACCGATATCCAGAGGACCCAGAGCCCTCGAAGACACGCTGACGACGATCTTTAAGGTAGGAAGAAAACCAGGACAATAGCAGTGAAGCTTCCGAAGCAGAATCTCATGACTGACACAGTCAAACACCTTTGATAAGTCACAAAAAACCGCCGCGGAAGCCCCACCACCATTAATCCGGGCATGCAAATCATAAAGAAAATTGTACACAGCATCATCAGTATTGTGACCCTCTCGAAAGCCAAACTGAACTTTACTAAGGATATTATTTTACCTCAGATAAGACATGACACGAAATATAACCAGTTTCTCAATCAGCTTTGATAGAGTGGACAGAAGAGAAATGGGTCTGAAGTTTGAAGATTCATCCAGATTGCCACCCTTATGATTCGGGATTACTTTGGCTGATTTTAGACAGTTCGAAAATGTACCCATCGTCCACGAAACATTGATTGCGTTAGCAAGTGTCATCAAAGCTACGTCAGGCAAGTTAAGGACAATCTTAGCGGAAAGTTTGTCCTCTTCAGAAGAGTTTAGGACTCTCATCAGTTCAATCAAGTCGGTGGACAGAAAAAATAAAGAATTTTGGATAGTTATGTTTGACATGTAACCAAGGGGTTCAGTTGATGGATTGAGATTCTGTTGGAGATTATGGGCGATATTACAGAAGAAAGTATTTAGTTCATCAAGGGGAACCTCAGAAGTTGCAACCGGTTGATAGTTGCTCCTAGCGCGTATATCATTTGCAATTCTCCAGCATTCTCTTGGCTCACTTGAACTATTGCTTTTCAGATAATATGACTCCCTATCATTATAATATTTATTCATAATTGATTATGCTGGATTTACATTCCTAATTCTAATAGTATGCTTATAGTTACATCACGCTGTTTTGCCTGTCGTTGTTTGCTTCAACGTTCGGCCAGCGGATGGTGGCACCCTTAGGGGATGTTGTTATCCTACTAGCTAAAACCAGGAGTGTGGTACTGCCTTGTGTATATATGTTCCTTCCTTGGGTTACCTCTTCAAGGACGCTATGACGTGAAATTGCTATGAGCTCTTGTTGCGTGCTACTTGTGCGATATTTGTTAGTTCAGATAATATATACAGGGAAAACTATACTAAAAAACCCTGTTTCAAGTGCTCCCTTTGGAGCAGGGCGTCAGAATATTTACATTATTTACATTAACTATATACAACATAGCAAGGTACTTCTAATAAAAGGTAAAGACTTTGTGTCTGATCCGATTGCAATGATCTGAAGTGAATGAGTCGAATTTCCGCGGTCCGGTTGCGGAGTCATGGATGCTTCCGTGGCATGGAATCAAGTGAGCTATATAAGTGGGAGTTACATATTTATAGTAGGAGCTTGTCCCTTGACAAGCCCCGCCCCCGTGACCAATCACGGTGAGCTGGCCAATAAGGAGGCAGGTCGCTTATACCGCCAAGGCGCGTGGTTGCTCCTGCTCTCCTGGTATCTGTGTGTTATTGAACATTTTAGAAAGTTGGTTTTCTAAGGATTAAAAGAAGGTTTCACGGTGCTGGGTGTTTTATTCGTTGTTCCTGAGGGGAGTAGGGTTTATGGGGGTCTTAGCTGCTTGTAAAATAATGTGGTTTCTCGATAGATAGTGCCGTGCCTTATGGGGTGCTCCGGGCTATATCGCACGTTGGCGATATTTGCCGTGAGCGACGACCCGCTCACCTGGTTTTCGAAAAACCTACACGCGAGGCCATCGATGTATTCCTCGACGTATTCGATTTGTGCCCACGCGTGCAGGTCTTCGACCCTTACTCGATCGTACAAAGTGAGAGAGAACGCCGCCCTCAGGTAGTGATTTTGGATAACCTGAATTTTCTTTTTGTACCCCCTGGCCGCGGAGCACCATACAGGAGCGCCATACATAAGTGCAGGCCGGATTATTGTTCTATAAAGGATAAGCTTGTTGCGCGGGCTCAGGCAGGATCTGGTCTCGATCAACAAGCCTAGACCCTTTTTTATCGCTGCATTTTTTGATTGTATGGCAAGCATATGCTGGCTAAAATTCAACTTGCTATCGAATATTATACCGAGGTATTTGACTTTTTGTTTGGGAATTATAGTGGTATCGCCTACTATTAAAGGTGCTATATCTATGTCCTTGAGCTTTCTGGACATTAGTATAAGCTCAGTTTTAGACATGTTCAGTGTGATTTTCCACTGTTTATAGTAGGAGATTAAAGCGTTTAAGTGCTCAGAGACGTTTGATTTCGCCACTTCAGCTAGGGAATTTCGGGAATAGATTGCCGTATCGTCGGCAAATAAGGCGATATGGGTATCGGGATGAGACGGGATATCTGCAATATAAAGATTGAAGAGTAGCGGCGATAGTACGGTACCCTGCGGGACCTCAGCTCGTAGTCTTCTACTAGCTGAGATCTGTTTACCTATGCGAGTCGTGAAAGAGCGTCCGGCAAGGTATGATTCTATGAGGGCAGTCCAGTATAGAGGTATACTGTATTTTGCAAGTAGTTTGTACAGGAGCCCTTCATGCCATACCTTGTCGAACGCTTTTTCGATGTCAAGCAATAGTAGTGCGGTTGATTTCTTTTCATTGAAGCCCTTATAAGTATCGGTGGCTATTTTCGCGGCCAGCATGACAGTGCCATGCTGGCCCCGAAAGCCGAATTGCTCTGGTGGTAGAATTTCTAGGCTTTCGACGACTTTGCTCAGCCTCGGCAAAATGAGCCTCTCGGTCACCTTGCCGAGGGTGTTAAGCAAAGAAATCGGTCTGTATGATGATGGCAGGGTTGGATCTTTATCTGGTTTGGGAAAGAGTACTATGCACGCTATCTTCCATGGTTCAGGGAAATGTTGCAACCGGATGATCGCGTTAATTACATGCATATATTGGACTAATGTTTTCCGGGGTAGATTTTTGAGGACTATATTCGGAATATTATCCGGGCCGTGTGCTTTGTTTCTTAGAAGACGGCAGAGAGCTTTGCGGCAGGGCTGATTCTCAATTTATCGAGTACTAAGGGAGGAATTGGGTATTTAAGGGTTCGGAAAGTTAAGATAGTATTAGTGCAATGTTGTTGTTCGGACAGGGTGTCGGGTGTCTCGCTATATACACCCTCCAGATAGTCCGCGAAGGCTTCCGCTTTCTCTAGATCATCGATGATGTCTAGGCCCCGATGCCTTATTTCAGGGATTTGTGCGTAACCTCCGCGGACTCGTTTGGCGAGTTTCCATAGCGAGTCGTCTTTCCTGCCTACACTATTGATATAGTTCAACCAGGTTTGGTTCCTGTGTTCCCGTATTTTTACCTTGATTTCCTCCGTTAGCGCGCCGATACGAGCGGATCCCTCTCTAGTCCTGTTTCTCTGCCATCTTCGCCGAAAACGGTTTCAATAGGAGATGAGATTAAGGATATTTTCGGGAAGGGTTTCTATCCAGGATTGTATAGCAACCCTGGGACACGTAGCATCACGGATGCGCTGGATATTTGTTGTTAGAGTTTTAACCTCGTTTTCTAGCTCCTGGACGATATCTATTTGCCCGGGAACAACAGTTAACTGATTTAACCTATCCCGGAACACCCTCCAGTCAACATTCCTGTATGTAACGACTGTGTCGTTTGACGGGGGGACCCTGTGATACAGGCCAATCTTGACTGGAAGGTGATCCGAGCTTAGGTCGTTGAGCTCCTGCAGTTGAGTTGTTCTTATTGCACCCCGGGTTATAGCGATGTCCAGGAACGAATCGTAACGTAGAAAGGTGGGATTTGGCGTTCTGTGATAGGACATTTCCAGGTCGTTGTCGATCACCCTCTTGAGCAACCTACCCCTGCTATTGGTAACGCCACCCCATTGGGATACCTTGTTCTGTGGGAGTAGTACGAAGAAATCAGCTTCCGTGAGGGGGAGAGCCGGAGGCGCGTAACAGCCGCAAATACGTAGGCCGCTCTCGGTGTCGATACAAACATGTTCTATTAATGATCTAAGATTTCGAGTTCTTTTATAGCGGAGCGACCTATGCACGAAGCAGGTCACGCCTCCTCCGGCTCGATCGGGCCTATCAAATCTCTCGACGTTATAGTGCTTAATTTTAATGTTAAAATCAGGTGTTAGTCCTGTTTCAACAAGGAAAACGACCTGGTAATTGGAAGAATGCATGAAATTACAAAATTCGCCCATTTTGGACCTAATACCATTGCAATTCCAACATGCAACAAGTAACATTTACACATTAAACTTGCTATATTCAAACGAAAAGAAGGGCATAGACGCTTGAATAATCTCTGCCTTGTTTCCTCTGCAAGTTTCGAGCATGTTAGCGTAATGCTCTAAAGCTAAGAATAGCTGTTCAAGGTTTACTAACGAGTTAATTTTATTTACAGCATTATTTAGGTTTAGCATCAAGTTAGAAATATTGCTGTTATTTTCATTATTTACGTTTGAGTTTAAATTTGAGCCGCGGGCAGTACCACTAACCTGTGTTACATTGTTGTTCATGTTTGAGTTTTGTTGTTGCTCTTGTCTGGTACGCATCGGGGGGAATTGTTTGGCATATTCCTCTTCTCCTCGGTGGCCATTGCTTAGGCCTTGGCCCCTACTTGGGCCGTCTGCATCGTTCAGGTTCCTTGGCTCCCTCCAGGCCGGGTTTGCCGGAGGTGGAGCGGGGCGAAATGTCTGTTTGGTTTTTGTTATCACTGCGTTTTGCAAGAGATTTACCTTGTAGATAAATACAGGGCACTCTTCGTCTATAGATCGGTGTGACCCGCCATAGTTTGCACATTTTAAGTAGTCCTGTGTGCAGTTGATGATGTCGTGCGGGCCTGCACATTTGCTGCAGGCCAACCGGCGGTTGCAGTATGATTTGGCATGGCCAAATTGCTGACAGTTTTTACACTGCACCACCGGTTTGCCTGAGCGCCTAGTTTCCCAGGTCACCCTTACGCACATTAGGGTTCGGACTTCATTATTTAATTTTCTGATTGTGAAGTTCGTACCTAGTATGACTAGGTACATGGGAATTCGAGTTTTCTTCATTTCGAAGACATTTTTCGGCGTTATGTTATATTCGTCTGCGAGGGCTTCAATGATATCTTGCGGCTTTATGTCGCCGTCTAAGCCACGAAGGACGAAAGCCCTTGTCTTTTCTTGAGACTCGGCATATGAGTGATATTCTGTCTTCTCATTGTCGAGTGCTCTTTTTAGTGTATGGAAGTCGTTCAGGTTATTGCAATATACTATCACTGAATTTTTCGTATATTTCAGTTGGTAGTTCATTATTCTCATTTGCTTCAAATCCTCTCGTAATTGTTTGTGGTCCTGCGGTCTACCCTTTATGACCACAGGAGGGGGTGGTTGGGTTTTAGGCTTTGGGGGTGCCTTACCCTTACGGTTTTGTGAGGCCTTTTGCCTGGTGCTGGCAGAGGCAGACGTTGAGGCCACGCTTATGGTGTCTGCATCTTCAGTGGGGACGTCTTCCAAGGGTTGGAATTGGTTGTTTGTCGGCAGAGGGGGTTGGCCCATGTCAAGGTTTATTATTCTGAAATTTTTCCTGAATGAAATCTGCCGAAAAGGCGTTTTGAAGATGCTCTTTTCGTTTTCCTGTATCAGGGTAGCAGGATCGCTAGGAGGAGGCAGGGCCAAGAATTTGGAGCCGCCTTCTTGACCAGGCTTCGATACAGTCGTTGCTGGCATTTCTTCGGTACTTTTTTTCTCTGTTGGTCGTTTTTGCAGCTTGGTCGAGGTGACCTTCTGCTTTTTACTAGGCTCACCTAAGTTTGTTGGGCTCGCCTTTTTCTTCCCGGTATCAATTTTGGATTGTACTCTGCTCTTTATTCTGATAGGGTGGGTGTCCTTGTAATGTTGCCGTATCTTGGACGACAATTTGAGGATGTCATTTTGGGCGAGGTCGCTGATGTTTCTTAGCTTTTCGGTGTCTAATCTGCATTGTACGCAGATTTCTGCATAGCTAGAGGAACGATTTTTCAATTTGAACAAATTTAAATCTGAAACAACTTTCAGGTCGGAGTTCAACTCGAACGAGACGTTGGACATTGCGTCCTCGTCCTCCGTGTTTTCGCCCATGGGCACTGTTGCCGGGGTTACGTCCCCGGCGACTAAAAACGTGAAGCAATTACGCTTTAAATGGCCATTACTGATTACTATTAATGTAAAAAGCAGGCCTATCAATAAGAGAATTGATCGATCGATCGTAAACGATATATAAAACCGCAATACCAAGCACTTGTTTCGTTCACAGAACCAGCCCGAGAATTCGGTTAAAAACGCGTAAGGTAGCTTTTTTTCTATGACTCCCTAGCACACCTGATTAGTCGACGATATATGGAGCGATAGGCATTGAAGTATTGAGGAAAGGCCGGACAATCAATATACTTTCTGACATTGTGAAGAGAACGCAGGTTTTTTAGATGATACTTTAAGACCCCCAGTAAGCCAAAATTTTCTCGATGCAGCCTTCGATTTGGGCCTGACAATGGGAAAGGCAACATCAAACAGGTGCACCAGCCTGGCGTGAAAGTCAGGGACAGGATCAGGCCGGTCAAATACATTGTGCCAATCAACAGAGGCGCTCAAACCGCGAAAACGCTCATAGCTCCCATCGTTTAACCTTACCTAGTTTAGTGGCAACCAGTCTTGTTATCCACACCTACTTTATAAAATCAGGTAGTTAATTTTTGTCCTCTGAACTCAACACTGAGGTTTTAAGATTTAAAACTTAGCTCTAATTTGGCGGATCATTTCCTGCGCCTTCAGTCTACTTGCCAAGGCTGTCAACAGTGTCAACGTCAACAACTACACATTTGTCGTTCCACCAAAAGCGTGGTTTAGCCAACGTTTTTGTCTTTCATTTAGAATTATGTGAACCCTTTTAGAAATGTGACTTTTTAACTTTTTGATTGTGATGTGACCATTGTCTATAGGTGTTGTTTGTTTTCTCTTCGTTGATATGTTCTTCGGTTTCACTAACAAGTAAGCGAAAGAACTTCTACCATTTTCCTTTCTATTCTACTCGATGCAAAAAATCACCATTCTCACCTTACACACTTAATATAATCCCTTTCAAATCTTAACAATCTCAGAATCTTAATATAACAATGTCAGTTATACCAATTTCTTTACAGCAGCCACTTACTTTCCGTTAATGGGTGGTTCTTTTACTTACTTTCCAGGTAACACTATGATGGCTTAAGCCGAAAACGCTGCTACAGGAAGTCCTTTTTGGATTAAAATTTTTTGCATGGAATACAGTATATAGTATCACTGATCTTTTTCTTCACTCTGCTAGGAGGTTGAAGCTACGTAGATTAAAAATATGAAACATAATTCCACCTCGAATCAAAAATCGATCGAAGTGCAAAGCTTTTGTTAGGCCACTTTGAGATTTTTTTTTACTACATTTGTGCTATAAAGTACTTCTTTTGTTTTGTAGATGGCCTACAAAGGCAAGAAAAAGCTGATGTTCCTGGTGAAGGAGCGGTTTGGCTGATGACAGCTGAAGAGATGCTGCGCCCATCTGCAGCTTCGACACTATAGGGGCTGTTGTTGATCTTTTTTTTGGCCGTTAAAGTTTGTTTTTCGTCCAATTTGTTTGTCTCGTTTATTATCGCGTTGTTTTGTATAAAATAATTTGTAAGATACGTGCAATAACGTTTAAAATAAATTTTTTTGTTGAATTTACTGACAGCCCCTATGTACGCGAGCATCTCTGCAAATACTATGTAAGCTTTATATCTGTGAGATTTTATTATTTTGTATTGTTCTTTACACTGTACAACGTTTCGATAGACTGATGTGACGTTTTTGAAGCTCTGAGCGAAAGCCAATAAAATCGCTCGAAATTTTGATGAAAGCATTTTACCTGCCAAATTTTCATACTTATGTAGAGAAACGGGACAAAACTCAAAATCAATTTGAATTTTAATACTAAACGTGACAATTTATATTTCATGATTCGCCCATTGACATGTTTAATTGCGCAATTAAATGTAATATTTTCTAGATTAGAATTTACGTAAACAAATAGTTTACAAGGAAATATTGTACCTGGCTCTCTTTTCCACTTAATAAAATAGATGTCTGCTGCAACAGAAACATCAATGTTAGAAAAATATTAGACTATGAATATGTTTGAAAATTCAATTTAATTTAAAAAAATGCAGCAAAAATAGGAGTTTAAATTACAAGTTTAATAAGAAATTGCCAGTTTTATAAATAATTGCTTATTTTACCTCGTATCGAGAAGTACAAAAAAGGAAATCTTTTAATGAAAACGACAGGAAAAATGGAAAAGAAATAAAGCAGTGATTAGGAAGGCACAACATTCATAATGTCACTGTTATTACTTTACTACCCTCGACAGGTAATATGAAACTGTTTTTTTTTTTTTAATTAGGTTCAGAGGGTTGTTTTCTTATATTAATATATTCGAAAATAAATAAATAAAATATCAAAAAATAAAACTAGGTTAAAAGAAAACTAGGACACTCAGTTCTAGCGCATGAACTATAGATATTTTATGACGAATGGCTTGAAAATGCCTAAAAATACTAATAACTACGCTCGGAACCTACTTTTCACACAACGCGCGCTGTGTGAAAAGGTGTATATTATTAAAGACTATATTAAAATAATGGAAGCCGATTTTAATAATAAAATCTAATTTATTAAAAATAGTGTGAACATGAAATTTTTATTGAGCTGCCGTATAGGACGCGATCTCGGTGAATGCTCGACTGTCGTCATCTTCCCTGGCCCCTCGACGTGGATACCAGATATCACTCGTTGCCGTATTTTCAAATCGATAACAGTCGGCCTTGCTACCTGCACAGGGTGTTCACCCATAATGTCCCCCCCCCTTTAACTTTGTTAATTTTTAAGCTACAATAAAAAATAAAAAACAAAATTGTAGGGTTTTTAATGTAGTTTTTGCACACGTAAAGGAAAAAACAAAAAATTGTACAGTATACAGGGTAGATCAAAAAGAAACATTTTTTTAAATCTAGCCCCCATTTTTTATTCGATTTTTCGATTCTACGTAAAATTCTAAGGAATTTTAATATAACACACAATATGCTTATTCCTAATACTTTAAGAGTTATTGACAGTTGAATTCGCTATATTGTTTGTTCTTTTATTTTTTTATGGCAACAGCCACCTAAGAATATAAGCTTTTGAAGTCATTGGGGTGAAAATATTGAGTTTCCTCAATTCGATCTCATTGCTTTGAGTAGTGATTTTGTATCTTCTGTTTTAAAAATGATTAAAGAATTATTATTATAATTAAAAAATAGCGACTTCAACTGTCAATAACTCCTAAAGTATTAGGAATAGGCATATAGTGTGTCATATTAAAAATTCATAGAATTTTAGGTAGAATCGAAAAATCGAATAAAAAATGGGGGCTAGATTTTAAAAAATGGTTCTTTTTGAACTACCCTGTATACTATACAATTTTTTGTTTTTTTGTTTACGTGTGCAAAAACTACATAAAAAACCCTACAATTCTGTTTTTTATTTTTTTTTGTAGCTTAAAAATTAACACAATTAAAGGGGGGGGACATTATGGGTGAACACCCTGTACCACGTCCTCGGGGTTGTTGAATCATATGTTCAGATCTGTAAAATACAAACATTAATTACTTCTCTTATCACAATTAACTACAGATTTTGACCTCGTTGGTCGTGTTTTATGTCTAGGATGGGTAAAGTAGCTTTAGGATAAAATTGAAGGAAAATTAAATACTCGTTGTATTTGCTAGCCACTTCGTTAGTGGATTTGCTTGAACAAGCTATAGAATATCGTTTATTTCTTAGCTGTTTTGTAATTGAGTACTGTCATCGTGTCGACCTAGGCCTTGTATTGACGTTTCAATACGTGTGTGTAGCTACAGCTGATGTTTTGTTACTTTAGCAATTTGACGACTTAGCGTCTTTATTATTGGGTTAATGAGCGGTAATTGTTTTTCAGTACTTAAGACTATCCTTTTTTTGGAATGTATTTGTTTTATTTATATATAATCCTGGTATTTATCGCGAATCAAGCAACATTATATATACTTACTTAAAAATGGAATTATGCAAAAAAAAAATAGAAATGACTTTGCTTTTTGTTCCAAAAAAAATACCGAAAAACATAAAACCTACATTTTCGTCGCCCACTTTTTAATCTTCTGCTATATTAGAATCTTCGTCAGATTCTGAGCTTACATTCACTTCGTATGATTTTAACTTATCTAAAGAGACTATCCCTTTATATTTCTTTTGCGATCTCGTAGATCCTGCAGGGTCTTCGACTACAAATCTATCTTTGTCCAAGACTTTGGTTACAACATAAGGACCTGCGTATTTGGGCAAAAGTTTCTTACTTTGACCCTGATTTGATGGTTGAACGTTTCTAACCAATACGTAGTCACCGGATTTAAATGTTTTTCCTTTGGTTCGTCGTAAATCGTATCTAGCCTTATCGATGCTTTGCCTCTTATCTATTAGTCGCTTGACTGACTCTCTCGTTTTCGTTACGTCTGACTCATACGTTTTCAGGACTACTTCGTTTGCTAAAATAGCATTGGCAACACCGCGTGGTGCATAACCAAGAAGTAACTCGTAAGGGGACTTTTTTGTTGTAGTGTTTACACTGCTATTTAAACCCCAACGTACTTTCTGCACTGTTTCGTCCCATCGATCTTCTTCGTTAGTGGAAGTTGATAAGGATGCTAAAATAGTGCGGTTGTACCTTTCTACCTGCCCTTTTGCCCGTGGCGTGGCAGTAGCGTTTAATACATGTTTAATGTTGAGACTTTTACAAAAGTCTTCAAACTTCTTAGCAGTATAACAGGATCCTCGGTCACTAATAATTCTTCTAGGTACACCAAAATTGGAAATTATTTCGTCCAAAAATTTTAGAACTGGACCGGTTTTTGTTGATTGTACAGGTTTCATGAAAACAAATGTTGTGAAAGCCTCTACAACCACGATGAGATACATATTTTTCCTGCGAGACTTGACGAAGGGACCTAAATGGTCAATATGTATTGTGTCAAATGGTTCGGCTACTTTTTCGATTGGGTGTAAAAATCCCGGGTGACGTCCACCTGGCTCTTTATTATAGAGGCAGTCTAAACAGCAAGATATGTATTTTTTTACATATCTGCGCATGCCTGGAAACCAGTAGGTCTTAGAAATATTAGATAATGTTTTGTCTAATGCCAAATGTCCACCACCGTCGTGGAAATGCATTAGAATTTGCCTACGTGCCGTTTTGGGGATTACCCATTTACTTCCATCTTCGGTGATTTTATACAGGCGATTATTTATTTTGCAATATTGTGTCCTCAGGTTCTTTGCTTAAAACGTCTAAAATATGTTTGCATCGTTCGTCAACGAGCTGCGCAGTAAGTACCCAATCCTCGTGATTGATATTTACTACGTTTGCAGCCACTATCAAACCACTCCGTTGGGGTTCTGAAATTGGGCTTCGACTAAGAGCATCTACGTGTGTCATTTTTACGCCTGGACGGTACTCTACCTCGAAAGTAAATTCTTGAATTGAGAGCCACCACCTCCCAATTCTAGGAATTAGATCTCTTTTACTCAGGGTCGTTCTTATAGCGTTGCAATCCGTAACCACTTTGAAATGGATTCCAATTAAATAAACTCTAAATTGTTTTAGAGAATTTACCACAGCTAATGTTTCCAACTCGTATGAGTGGTACCGCTGTTCCTCTTTAGTGGTTTGTTTTGAAAAATACATGCAAGGATGTAACGTGTCATCACTTTGTTTTTGTAAAAGTATACCACCAATACCCCACTTTGAGGCATCGCAGTGTACTTCAGTAGGTAGTTCAGGGTCGTATAAAGCTAAAATGGGTCTTGATATCAATTTTTCTTTCAAGGTTTCAAAGGCATTTTGTTGACTTTGCGTCCGATCGAATTTTACGCCCTTTTTCGTAAGAGCTGTCAATGGTTTGGCTATAGTGGCAAAGTCTTTAATGTATTTCCGAAAATAGCTGGAAAGACCTAAAAACTGCCTGACTGTATGTACGTCTTTTGGCTCTGGAAATTTTGATACAGCGTCTGTATTTCTTTTTCCTGGCTGAATACCACGTTGGCTAATTTTATGTCCAAGATAGTCTATTTTGGACATAAAAAAGTGTCACTTTGTCAGACGTAGAGTTAGACCGGATTTTTCTAATACCCTCAAAACGTTTTCGAGGTTAACAATTCCTTCTTCAAAAGTTGATGCTGGTAGAAGAACATCATCCATGTAGGCCAAAGCCTTTCCATATCTCAGATTACCTAACACGTTGTTAATGGTTTTCTGAAATACGGCCGGCCCATTGCCACACCAAAAGGCATTCGAACGTATTCATAATGCCCGTCGGGTGTAACAAAAGCCGTTTTTGGAATTGAGTCAGGAGCCATCTCAATTTGATGGCATCCACTGGCTAAATCTAAACTAGTAAAATATGAAGCATTTTTGAGTTTTTCCAAAAATTCATCAACGCGTGGAAGAGGAAATCTCTCTTTTATTGTTTTTGCATTTAATGCGCGATAGTCAACCACCATCCTCTGCTCGCCATTTTTCTTTTTGACCAGCAGTATAGGGCTTGCATAAGGGGAACTTGATTCACGAATTATATTATTTTTCAATAAATCGTCGACAATATCTCTAACAACTTTACGTTCGCTGTAGGATAAACGATAGGGTCTATAAACAACGGGTTTATCATCTGTCAAATTTATACTCATTTTTAAAACATCAGTTTTTCCCAATTCTTTTGTAGTACGTGCAAAACATGATCGAAATTTATTTAACAAATTCATCAATTCAGTAACCTGTTCTGAAGATGAATTTTCATTAAAAGAAACATCGTTTTTACTCAGGAACGTTTCCCGCTTATCGATTTCGGAGTATAAAACGCAAGTGTCAGATTTCATACTTATTTCTTCAAAACAAATAACTGATCTGACTAAAATTTTATTTTTACTGACCTTTAATTCATTTGATGACAGGTTTGCTAACGTAACAAATCCTTCTTTGCCATTTATTACACACTCGTCGATGTAATATTCATTTCCTGGAATCGATCGTAAACTTCCCAATACAAAAACATCGTCAGACGTTTGATCACGGGGTGTGATTTTGATGACTGCTACAGTTCTGGGCGGAATGACGCAATCTTGCTTGGCCCATAATGGAATTTTTCTTAAAGGAATATTAAGAATATCAGAAATCTCTTTTGTTTTTGGAATAAGGCGTACGTTATTGCCCGTTGCAATAAGCATAATATTTTGTTGATTGATTAGATTTTGGCCAATAATAATGGGAACTGTCTAAGTCACGTCTGGCACAATTAAACAATCGACGTTTGTTTCAACAATGTCTATTTTTATATTGACGTTTCCTTCGCCAATAATCGAGACTCTAGAGCCACCGTAACCAGATACGGTTAATGTGCTCGGATTAAAATGTATGCCAGCTTCCTTGGCAACCGTTTCTTTGAGTAATACCGCTCCACAACCAGTATCGATATATGCTCGCGTTGGCATTTTGTTTATTAAACAATCAAAAAAATAACGATCGTTTAAAGACACGTTGCCTTCGATAACATTATTTTTGATATCTTGCCTTTTCGGCTTTTTGCAGTTATTTGATGTATGCCCTAACCTTTTGCAATTTGAACATTCAACCCTGGCCTTTGGACAATCTGGGGAAATATGACCCCTTTCTTGACAATTAAAACATTTGAAAAAATCCTTTTCAACTTTTTGCCGCTTCTCGGTCGGCTCATAACGACGTTCGTTATGATCCAGCTTAGGGAAACGTTTTCCCAAATAACCCCTTGAAGGGCCAGCAATACTGGGAGAAGACGTAAAAGGCACCTGCAATTTGCTTCTTAGGTCTTGTCGATTTTTATCGCGATTTTTGTATATATCTTCCCGTCTTAAAGCTGACAAATATTCTGCGTAAAACTCGTCTGGAGCACTGTATCTTCCTGCACGGGCGCCTGCTTGCAAGGACGGATCCTTTATGCCGTCAATTAGGCAGGATACTGCCCTTTTCCCAGTTACATCGCATGCACTTAGAAGGTACATTTTATCAAAATAGTATTTTTCCCACGTTTCATATGGTTGTTTTGACCTATTTACTAGTTTTCGGAGGGTAGCAGCAAAATCCTGATGTTCAGGGAAACTTCTTAGAAGCAGAACTTTCCACTCTTCCCATTTCATATTATAATCATTTAAATTGTCATACCATTGACGCGAGAGTCCTCGTAAACGGCTTTGCATGTGAAAAACAATCGTATTGTCATCCCATTGGTTGATGCTTGCCAGCTGTTCAATCTTATCTATCCACCTTTTCATGCTTAAATTTGGGCTTCCTGGTTCAAATTCTGGAATACATTCGGGTCGGATCAGCATTCTCGGTTGTTGTACTATTGCCTGTTGTGGTTTAGGTATTAGATTTTCAATCAATCTTTCCACGAGACGTTCTAAACGAGATACAGAATCTATAGGACCACGTTGGTCCATCTCATTTACAGCACGTTGCTGTACATTTTCAGTGACATCGTGTTCATTTATGCGTCGAGCACGTTGCTCATTCGCGTTTTGAACACTTTGTTCACTTTCGTGTTGAACACGTTGTTCATTTCTATGTTGAGCACGTTGCCCTATTACTTCACTTGAAATCTCATGAATAATTATTTCAGGCGTGTGAGTTTCATTACGTGACGTACATGGATCTACATTTATTGACTTTTTATTAGGGATCTTGGACCTTTTCCCTTTATTTTTGTTCTTATCTCTCTTGTCCGTTTTCCTATTTTTGCGTTTATAATCGTAATTGTCTCTCGAACTAGCACTAGAGTCTGAATCCATTATTCAAACAATCACTTAAAACTAAACGTTTGTGGCTCGTCTTGCCACCAATCTCAACGAAAAACAGTGTGTACAATTCCACCGCTGCTTTATTAAAGACTATATTAAAATAATGGAAGCCGATTTTAATAATAAAATCTAATTTATTAAAAATAGTGTGAATATGAAATTATTATTGAGCTGCCGTATAGGACGCGATCTCGGTGAATGCTCGACTGTCGTCATCTTCCCTGGCCCCTCGACGTGGATACCAGATATCACTTTTGCTAGATCAGCATCAAGCCATTTTACGCTATCAGGCCGTGATGTCCTCGTTGCCGTATTTTCAAATCGATAACAATATATGTTTGAATATATATTGATTAGTTAATAAATTTACCTTATAACCATTTGAAATTTTGGACAGGCTTTCACTGTTTAGCCAATTAAAGATATGACGCTTCCACTTCAATTGGAATTTTAATGACAGTACAATGCCGATGTTTAAAATTTTAGTTTTGGAAAGAAGCCTTTAACTATCTGCAAAAATAAGAAAATATTTAATGGGAACTAGTGTATTTTAGTGAAAAGCACTATTTTAAACAGTTGTTGCACAATATACTATATTTTATTCATATATTAAACATTTTCTGCCTGTACTTTAATGAGATCTATTAAGATATAGATTTTCCGTTCCGTTTTCCGTTTTCGTTAAGATTCGAGTTTATAACCAGTCAAAATGCAACATTATAACACTA
>JAEQML010064819.1:0-21665 GCA_016904865.1 Pissodes strobi | reverse complement strand
GTGTTTTATTTGATTGGTGATTTAGGGCTACTTAAATTAAAGTTTCGATTAATTTGTTTAATGAAGGTGACTAAAATATAGCGACCTTCAAGTTATTTGTGGAGTAACTGGGATTATTCTCAATAGTTAGCATAGATATACTGGATTATCCAGCTAATCCGGATAGTTTTGGCGTGTTATTAATTCATTTCAGCGTAGTCTTGGTCGCGTGTTTTACTTCTTTTCAGCGTCGTATAATATAAATATTTTTGAAACTTCGCATATAAGCATAGCGTATCGACGCGTAATCATATAGGTTTACCTCTGGTAAGGATACTATTTAATAGGTGAATATTTTACTTACATGAATCTAGTACATTTGAAATAGCACGTTAACTTCTCGCTTTTTGATTAGAGTTATTTAGAGTGTAGAAGTAGAAGAATTTATCATATTTTTGTACCGGATAGGTTGATAGCACCAATCAAGGGCATGTAAACGACACGTGATCACGTCTTCGTATTTATAGGGCGCCGTAGATATAACATAAAGTACTGCTTAATATTTAAACCGCTACTTTTAATATTCCATCTTTAGTATATTTATATATTAATTGTCATAGCTACAAATACAAGAAATTCTTCTTGTAGCAATTATGTTTCCTTATTTAATTCAAAAGTATAGTCACCAACACCGAATATACACTTGTTATTTTTGTGTAATTGCGGTGCTATTTTTTTATTTGTTTCCCGTTCCAAGTTTTTCAATAGGTTACAGCGGGGAGGAGAGCCATTCGTGGTTATTGGTCGAATCTCACTGAAGATCCAGCATCAGGGCATGGCGATAAGTTAACCGCGTGGGGCTCAGGCATTGTAACTCACCACGACCCTTCTCCACTGTCTAAAAGCTGGGGGCCGCCATTGTTCCTGTACTAAAGGCTGTACCACCGATTGTGAACTTGGAGATTATTGTGAAGTTGGAGATTATTGTAAACTTGTATATTTATGTAAATTAGGTTTGTATTTTTTTTTTGGGAACTGAGCGTTACATATGTACCTATGTTTGCCTTACTATCATTTCTTAAATGTTTGCTGTAAAATCTCCTTTCCTCCTTGTTTGGGTTTTTATTTGTTAGAAGCTGTGCATTTCTGGCAGCGTGTGGATTGCCATTATTTCGGCTAATTCTTAAGCTTACCGCGAATAAATTGTCTCACTGACTTACATACGAGACCTACCTATGGACCAAAGCTTTCCCATTTCTTAAGGGATCAAAGCGACTTAGTGTTGGTGTACAACTCTCGGAGGAATTTAAAATCATTGCCGTAGTTCCTCAAGGGTGTATACTGCATATTATCTCACAAACTGTCCCTGCTCTATATCAACGATCTCTTAGACAGGACAAACAATTCTATTTACAGTTTTGCAGACGACAGCCTCTTATATCCTCATTCATATCGCAAACTCCAATGACCGCAGCGTGTTCCCAACGCCAGCGAGGAAATCAGATTGCTGCCATCAATGAGGGTATGAACGCCATCGTGGAATGGGGTGAGGAAAACTCGTGGAATGTCCAGTTTAACGCAAGGAAGACTCAAGCAGCAGTCTTCTCAATAAAGCAAACACCGCAGATCTGACTTATCAATGACATTACAAACACTGAATCTGGCTTCATCCATAAGCTTGCTGGGTATCAACGTAGAGAAAATTAGCAGCACAAAAGCTAGGAGCAATCTATAGAGCAAAAAAGTTGTATACAAGTCATCAGCTTTTATTGCTCTATAAGGCCAAGATAAGTTCATCTCTGGAATACTCTTCCCATGTGTGGAGCTCGGCACCCAAACAATTGCTCAAGGTATTAGACTCCATACAGAGGAGAGTAGTCTGTCTTGTGGATGACGCAGAGTTGACTAAGGACCTTGATAAAAGAAAAGTGGCTGACTTATCTCTTTGCTATCCATATAACTACGGAAAGTGTCCGAACGAGCTGTAACTTGTGATTCCGCAGAGTTGTGCCAAACAGAAACACCCGTCAGACACAAGCTGCTCATCAACATACGATTTAGTTGCGAATACCTAGGACGTCCCTGTTACGGGACTCCTTTATATGTGGGACTGCCTCATTCTGGAATGGCCTTCCGAGTAACGTCTTTTCCGAAAACTACAACCTACAGCGCTTTAAGTCCAACTTCCGCTGTCCTCGTACACGCACCGCTCGTTGAGGGGTATAGGATTTTCCTTTTGAGTGTGTGCCGAACATAACAAAAAATTAATACATTATCATGAAATGGAATTTCAAAAAGACGCCTTGCTTTCCAAAATGTATCAAAAGTTACCATTTCCACTGGGGCTAGATTGTCCTCCACAACATTTAAACCAGTACGTAAGTCAAATAAGTGAATTCTTTCTTTCTATTCAGTCACCCGTTTCGAGTATCGTACCACCATGATCTGTGATCTGTGAGATCTTTCCATATCTGCCTGTCTTCCGTGGCTTTAAAACATTCGTTGAGTGGTACTTCGGTTTCCCTCTGAATATTTGTTATATTATCTGCGATTTTTGGTATTATAGTGTCCTGTCCCAACACATATGGAAAGGTGGTAAGGAATATATGCCAATCAATATCTTTAAACCCAAACAATTTCCTTATCTCTGTGGTCAAAGTATTTATCAAATTTTCTCATGCATGTGTTCCAGGACACATGAAAATGCCATCAAAAGAGTATCGATTAATATTTTTTTGGAAATATCCCACTGGATCTTTGACCTGACCGTAGTAGTTAATTGCATGTAATTGGTTTGTTAGTCATAACTTATTACAATTAAGCATGGAGTCTCCCAGAGCTTTGTTCTGGGCCCCTTACTATTTCTCTTTTATATCAATGACCAAGCTGTACTCAAAATACAGGGCAAGTTTCCTTTGTTTGCCACCTCAATTCCGTGGTTTGGTAGAGATGCTGACCTTCTATGCACACCGTGTCTGTTGATTTGGAGGAGGTTTGGGCTTGCCGCAGTGTCAACTACATTAGTTTCAATTTTACTAAAACCAAGATACTCACTTTTAGGCTTGACTTGGCAGGTGGCATTCATTGTTCGGTTGCAAATAGAGGCTGTCTGAAGTTTTTGGGTCTCTGTATAGGCAATAAGATAAAATTCATATACAATCTGAATTCGTAGAGAGCTTCTGGCTGTTATACTTTGCGAAATATATCGAATGAGCTGGGCAGTATTATGGCAAAAATTTACTACTGTTGCCTTATTAAATCCCGTCTGAAGTATGCCATACAGTTTTGAAGAGCTTGTAGCCTGATTTTGTTTAATTCTGAGTTTGTGCTCCAGAAGAGCTCCATTCGATATTAGTATGGTCAGTTCCATAGCTCACTTTAGACCACTGTTCATTGAACATGGCGTTTTGACATTGCGATCTTGGTAATAATAGAGAGGGCTCTTCTTATATATAAACGATTTAGGGGCATCATGCCAGTACATAAATATGAAAGTAGCTATCATAATCACTTGCCCATACCTGTCACAAAATTCACAGTGACTAAGAACTCTTACATCTACGAAGTTAAAAAAATATATAATCACCTACATCTAGCGGATGTGGATGCACCAAATGAGAGGGCATTCAAAAATTAGCTGAAAAAAAATCTACTGCAAAAGGCATATGCCTTGTAGGTTTTTAATTTTTTCTATTTGGTATATTTAAGTATACAATTGTGGTTGTCTATTTTATTACCCATCCTTATTTCTTCATTAGTTCTTTATAGTTATATTTGTCTGTGCTTGCTTATATATTAGATTTTATAGATTTAATATTAGATATTACGGAAGCTTTGTCATTGGATACTGTTCTTGTGGCAACAAAGCGATTTTTGATCCGTTTTCCAATCCAGAAAAAATACATGTTGAGAACTTCACGAACGGTATAGTGGATACCTCCGAACAGATGTCTGAGAACATGTATAATGATAGAAAGACACGGTGTTGGTCTCTAACATGTTGAATATTAAATGAAATAGAAAACGGTTATGCTGCAGCAAATGTTGCCCAGTTGCTAAAAGAAGAAGGACTACAACCCTGCCCACATTTGTTCCGAGCACTCTGTAAGAACATCAGGTTAATGCCTCCAACCAAGATGTTAAAAATAATGGTACTCTACGCTATTTTACTTGTTTTATACCGATTAGGCTTCTCAGTTTTACCTTGTGCCGTTCTTTCGTGACTTATTTATATGGTTCTTCCTGTCTCCACCCTCTGAAGTGCTGAAGTTATTGGTCTGCGGATTTAGCTCCTGGGTAATTCAAAATAAAATGGTATTTTAATGGAATATATGCTTATTCCGCTACACTAAAATTTCGGTTCAATTGCAAATGATTCTCAATATTTAATATTTAAGTCGCCAGTGACATCTATTCACTATTTTGTACCTATAATTCGTGAATTTATTTTGCTATAGATTACTATATTTAATATTGGGTATTTCTATTACTTGACGCTACGTGATTTATAGTGTTAATCACATGTTATCAATTAGCCAATAAAACATCGGCAAGCATAATTTGTCCAACGTCGTGAATTTTGAATTCGAGATCTTTTATCTTGCGTTGAGACGTTGACGGGTAAGTGTTGGTTTTTAATCTTGAAATATTTAATTTGTCTTGCAATATATTTAACTAATTCTTTAATTTTTAAATACATAATTAATATTTGTTTATGATTCGTTTAGTCTTATTTGACTAAAGCAAGAATTTAGCATTGTTATATTCCACTTTCAAGTAGCTTACATCTTCAATATTTTTTAATTATTGTTGACCTTTTTGGGTAAAAATACCGATTTTTATTGGTAAATATTTGCGTCTCTCTTTAATCAAATTCATCTTATTTGAAAGAGGCTCAGTCCAGATTTAGGGAGAACGTAATTATTTTATCGTTCAGTGGTCACGCACATTTTTTCGGTATTTTTATTCAAATTGAACAGTATTATTTGGGTTAATTCTCTTAGTAAATTCTATATATTCCTGCAAAGGTAGTAAATTGAATTTTCAGTAGAGTTTCACCGGATTTTTGCCTCATAGTATTGCTGGTTTTATTATTTTTTCTGTTCAGGCTCATTTAATTAAATTTTCAATTTATTTATTACATCAAGCATACATTTATTAGCACTTGCCCTGTCTAGTCTCAATCCTGATGTACCGACATTACTTTGCATTTATGAGAGGTTAATCTCGCATATGTAAATTTATCTGGTTTTATCTTTTATCTAAATTTCTATCTCGATGCGAGATAGTGATTATATTATATTTATTTTTAATTGAATTGAGTCGCAATTGCGCTCAGTTTTCGTTTATGTGCCAAGGGCCTAAATAAAAGTAATAGTAATTACTTATTTTGAGTCATAAGACTCGTTGTTAGAGGTTGTACCTCTATTTCTCTATCTATTATTAAATTTAAAGTTACTTTTTGTTAAAATTTACCGAGAGTCACTGAATGGGAACGTCATTCCATTACTTTCTTTTGAATTTTATATTTCAATCATCATTTTCTTTTCAATTTTATATTTTAAAGTAAAGAAAAAGATAACTTGAGTAACAGTAATTATTTATAATTTTTGCTTATTGTCTGCTCAACTTAACATTGTAATTTAAGTTTCTGATTATATCTGTTTTTACCAGATAATTTTCAATTTGTAGATTGCTTCATCATATGTGTAACATTGTCACTGATGTTCACATGCTATTTCCTTGAATATTATTTAATTGGCAATATACATTGGTCTAATACTAGTTTATTTCTCCTTTCATGTTATAAATCTGCACGACTGAAAACACGTTGCTGTACCAAACCAATCGGAGGGAACCAATACTTCATGAACCAATAAGTCCTCGATAAACCCAACAGATACTAACTTGGGAACAGGCAGAAATGATTCCAGTGGAGGTCCCAATACGATCGCATGGTTACAGAATAATTGGACGAAGCTAAGTATCAGTCAGTCAGAAGATAAACATATTGTAAAGTCCAGCTGTATTTTTTAATCTTTCACAATTAATTTTTTATATTTCAGATTAATTTTAATTTTCATTACTAAGTTAATTTATTTATCAGATAAACTTCATTTCAAATGATTCCATCAATCATATTTGTAATTTAATTATATAGTTAATGTATAACTTGTTTTTAATTTACTTCTTTAATTTATCGCAGGATAGAGGTCTGTGAGACATTGCGAATAATTATAAGGGCATATATCTGATATTTTTATCTTTATATTTATTTATATTTAAGTATTCATATTCAGTTCGCATTGTCTCTAGGACCTGTGGCGCTCACAAAAAATTACGGCAAGAGACGAACCTCAAAACGAACAGTATTTACCAAAAAAAAAATTGAACAACTAGTATTTCATTACAAAATGGTGCCTAACGTCATACATAATAATTAATTAATTAATTAATTAATTAAGCACAGCATCCGATAGATCTAATATCATTAGATGGATGCACCCCTACAGTGTAGGGTACCTGCAGACGGTTCATGCAGATATATTGCATACTTGTATGTATTATAATTAATTAATTAATATTTCGCTAACTTTCGCTACATTATATTTAAAAGCAGGTATCCTTCATTTCTGATAGTTCAAGTTTGTTGCTTATTATACTTTATTTGCAGGAGCGAAACTTCTAGCTAAAAGATAATTTAATATATACATTCTTCCATATGGTTAAACGTGTAAGAGTTAAAAATTATTACGGGCTATTATAAGCTATACCCCGGTGATGTCCTAATTTAAAATAAAATTTGTGTAAAACTCTGGTTATAATAAAGATATAATACATAATTTAGGTAGACTGTGGAATCTCCTTATGCTTTATGGCAACCACAAAAATTTAAATTAATTGTTGGGCCATTGCGAGGCCAAATTAGGAAATTCTACATTCTTGATTTACCCAACCGTAAATTCCATATGTACATTCCATAATCACCGAGACTTAAAGCCGGTGATTTATACGGGTTTTATTTTTTTTTGCAAGTACGCAGTACATATTATAAAAGCGCTTACACTACTTGGTTTTATGGTTTGTAACAATTAAACATCTGTAATTGAATTTACAGTCAACGGATAAAACGTAATGCTTTTAGAATTTGTCTAAAAGCTGTATAAACCGCATTCGGTGGAATACTGGTATAAAAAATACATCATCTGCTTTAGTTGTATTTTAAATAAAATGTGTTGTACTTGAGTATGTGAAGTTTTAGAGTGTTTTGAGGTGAACAACTAAAATGCATATATTGATTTTAATTATTTAAATATTTCTTGTCTCAAATCTTATTATATGTTTTTACAAGGACATCATTTGAGCTTTAAAAATTGCTCATCTTTTTAAAAGAGCTTTATGAGCTATGTAATGAAAAAAGTAGTGAAACATATTTTTCATTAAGCGCCGAATTACTTATATTTTTATGTCAACTTTTTACCGAAAAATCACAACTTACTCTCTTGCAGAACTAAAACTTAAAATTTTCAAATAATAATAACATGAATCGAGTGACACATTATTTCAATCCTAGTTTTTTTCTCTTTGGTCAAGCCGTTCTTGAGATATTCGAAACTATTTTTTTGTACATCATTTAATTTTCTTAACGCCTATAGGGAATTAATAGCAATGTAATCTTCTTTAGCTTTAATAATAAAATAATCAAAATCTAAATTGAAAACAGTATGAGGTAATATAAAATATGTTGGGGTTTGGAACCTTCGGCAAAATGCAGTAAAACGGAGTTTCATCCATAATACCGAAACAGAATTATTGCACTCGACGCGCGTTTCGCAAGGCGCTGTACACAACATGTCAACCATAAGAAAAACACTCTGCATACAATCTCACAAAATAATTGGTCCTCCCACAGTCCCGACTTAAACCCGATCGAATATGTCTGGGACATATTGGGCAGCAAAGTACAGTCTCGGATGCGTTTCAGCCAATTTACAGGGAGTCAGTGAAGTACTCCTAGAAGAATGGCAGCAAATTTAATCAAGATCATTGTATCATTCGAGCACGTGGAGGAAAAACTCGTTACTGAGTTATTTGTTGCTGTTACTATTATGGTTTATTGTTATTGTTATTTTTTAAGTGTGTTTTTATATAATGCCATTTTTGTGCTTTGAGTTTAAGGTTTTATAACGTTTTTCGATTGGTTTAATTAAATTTTATTAAATAAGTTTGTACTGTCTCTTTAAAAAAAAAGTATGAGATGATTCAACAAAATTGTCACTCCATCGCCAACCTTACTTTTTCGTACATTAATTTAGACGTTAATTTAGAACAGTTTACTGCTACGTAACTCCACAGAGTTTTTAAACTTATGGTTAAAAACATCATTTTGTTTAAACCTGTATATTAACGTAGGTCTATTTTTTAGTAAATTTTGAACATGTGATTAATTTTCCATTAATTTATCTACAATATTCTTCAACATTCATTTTAATCCAATATGAACCAAAAAGTTATTTGCGTTTGAAATTCATCGAAAATTTGTGTGCATCGTTTATTTTGCCTGTGAGTGTATTTGAAGTAAAAGATAAATAAAATAAACTTAAAATTATATTCATAATTATTTTCTTTTTACTTCCACTATTCAAGTTATTTTTATTAAAAATAAAATTCTCTTGAATTTGGATTACAAACTTGCTGCAAAATATGTCGTTAAAATCAATGTATATGTTGAATTCAGAACTCATTTGAATGTCTCATAGATACATACTAATTCTGAGAAATAGGGCCATGGCAACCTTTACTATTGCGTTTAGCTAGTGACTGACATATGAAGCTTGAGTACTAAGTGTACTTCAATGGCAGTACATTGAGTATATCTACTCACATCATAACCGCATGAAGAAACATGGCGTAAGACCGAAAATGTCGCAACATAGGATAGTGCAGGTATGCCAATAGTGTTATGTAATACAAGAAGGAAAATTATTATATACAGGGTGCTACAAATTCGAGTTCATGCATGGGGATCTCGGGAACCGTAAGAGATACATTTGTAACAAAAATATTCTCATAACTGAAATCGGGTCAGAAAAGATCGTCCCGTCTCTGTCTAACACATTATCTCTTATGGACAAAATCTAGATTTGTTGATATATTGATAAGTGTGGTACATCGTTGGTTTTGGGAGACCAAAAGCTTCTAAAAAATTAAATAAAATATCCAGGTCCGTATTTAAAAAAATTTGATGACGGACACGAAACGTCAGATTTAAAATATGACACTGCTATTTTATAAAGGGGAGAAAGTGGCAATAATAATGTTAAATTTATTTTATATTATCTCTTCAAATAAAGTCAGGAAAAAATAAAAATTAAATAGCTGCTTTTCGTTTTTTTACGAATATCTCCAGAACTATTCGGAATTTTTCAAATTTCAAAACTGCATCTTGTTGGGCATCAAATTGCGCAACTTTGCCTTAATTTAACCGACTTCGTATATCTTACGGTCCCCGAGATCCCCATGCATGCACTCAAGTTTGTAGCATCCTGTATAACATTTGCTTCGTAAATAGGTACCGAACCAAAAAAGAATTTGCTATATTGTTATAATTAAAAATAAGACCTAATGAATATCCACTGTGTAAAACCACTCATTTTTAGCATTTAATCCCCTCTGTTGTACCATCAAGTTTGCAAGGAATATTAACTGGCACAGAGAGCAACTAACACTACAAAGCATTTTTTGGTTAAATCGACTGGTGTAAATACGAGCTTGGATAAAAATCGTATTCCGATCATTAAGAGATTTTTGTCAATTTTAAAAACATTTTGTGGTATTGGGGATTAAAGTGAGGACTTTTTAATGCAATTTTTCCACAATTTGCATGCTCGAAAACCACTGGAACAATTTGTTATTCTATTCACAGTTGTCTATGTCTATTTTTTAATAAATTGTTAGATCTAGTAATCAATTTTGCTATTGAAATAATGAAACAGGCTTGTTACTCATTCATGCGTCTTAATGTTTGTTATGTTCTTAATCACTTGTTATATTTTTATTTTCTTTTTCTAAGTATATACGCATTGAAAGAAAAGGTTTCCTTCATTGTCATTGCATAAAAGTGAAATAGTTTTTGACCTATGCAAAAAGAAAAAGTTGGGGTTTGGAACCTTCAATTTTATCCATAATACCGAAAACCCATGTTAGTATCGTCAGGAGATGATTAATCGCCACCATATGCTGTTAACATCGTTAGCAAAAAGCGGGTGAGAGAAGAACAAGAGAATAAAAAAAAACACAGCAATTTAAAGGATTGAACAAACTATTCAGAACGGAAACTTGTAAAAATTGTAAGAAAGCACAATACTAAGATCATAGAAGAAACCTTGAACCAAAACTGTACTGTAAAAATATTATGAGAGAAACTGTCAAAGAAAAAGCAAAAATAAGAAAAATGTGAAACCAAGAAAATGTAATAGTACAAAACAAAAAAGACATTATTCAAGTCATGAAGTGTTTTATCCAAATATGTAATCCATCTCACAAAATCAAAATTATAATAGGAAAAATATTCAAAAAGCTGGATCAGAAGAACTCACACATGTAAATAAAGATGAAATAAGGATAGCGCTAACTCAGATGAAGAACAACAAATGACCAGGAGAAGATCAAATTATCACAGAAATGTTAAAGCTGGAAGACGCAATCGTACTATTATTGAATAAATACATTCACAAATTCCCAAGAAAAGGTATAACTCTGAATTCATCTTCTGATTATAAATGATTATAAAGATGATTATATCAATTTAGAGAATTATAGGCCTATATCTCTTCTATCACAAAATATATACTAAAGATATACTATACATGAAAATGATAACTCACTGGCTAAAAATAGAACTATAAGATGATTTTAAAATAAATTTATTGTTAGCAAGCAATCTAGGTGTTGTTTTGAATATCAACAAACGAATGCTTCTTTTTTCTAAGACATTTTAGCAGATTGTTTTTTCGTACTTTCATATTATTCTACGTGTTGTCGCTAACTTTAACAGAAACTAAAATAAAAACATTATTTGTTTGTTGAATTGCCCTTAACTGTGTGTGTTTATTTTTCAGGTCTATTTCAAGTGTTACTACGACTGCAAAAACATAACGTTTGAAAGACAGCTTCCAATTTTTGAAAGATTTTATGCTAAAGACAATAAAACCAGAGGAAGCTATCTTATGGGGTTAATAAATTTAGTAAAAATAAAAAGATATTGGCATGAAAAGTATGAAACCTCCTTGGATAGCAAAAGACAAACTTCTAGGAAAGTTAAAGTATCGTTCATACCAAAGACAGGGCGAAGATCACAAGAGGAACCAAAGCTTGCCGCCACATTAGCTTAACATCCTTCCTTCTTAAAACTATGGAAAAGATTATCGAGCAAGTTCATTTCTTATGCTCCGCTGCATGCAAAACAATTCGCATGCCAATCATCGAAATCTCCTACCCATGCTGTTTAAAATCTCGTCGGCAATATAGAGAAAACACTAGCTAGTGGCGCTGTGTGTATTTACATTGGTAGAGGATGCATTTGACAACACCTCACATGAATCCATTCAGCGCGCTACAACCCACAGAGGAGTGGAACCAACCACTACACAATGGATAAAATCCATGCTAACCAGCCGTGAAGTCACTGCAACCGCGACCATTGGAGAAACAGCCGTCACAGTCAAAGTAATAAAGGGATGCCCCCAAGGAGCAGTCCTATCGCTCATGCTTTGGTCTCTGGTTGTTGACGATCTACTGGTAAGGCTGAATGAAGCGGGCTTTGAAGTCCAAGGTTACATAGATGACCTAGTTATTAAGAGGTAAGCATGACAACGTTTTCTCAAAACTCATGCAAAATGCACTTATGCAAACTTTGTCAGCACATGGTGTATACAGGAAAGAATAAATATCAACCCAAGCAAAACCATAGTCACCCCATTCACAAAAAGAAGAAAGCACCCACTTTGGGAGGGACAACGGTAGAGCTTTCAAAAGTGGTTAAGTATCTTGGCATCGTTCTTGACCGGAAACTCACCCGGAACATATACATATGGAAAGAACTATCAAAAAAGCAACGGCAGCGCTTTGGGCCTGTCGACGACTCTTTGGAAAAACATGGGGCCTAAACTCCCCCATCACCTGGTGGACCTGAAACACTGTTATAAAGCCTATTATAACCTACGCCTACTTAGTGTCGTGGGAAAAACAAAGAAAATAACAGCACAGCAAAAGCTAACACGAGTACCAAGGCTTCCCTGAGTATAACAGGGGCTATGAAAACGTACCCCACATAGCAGCTCTGGAAACCCTACTCGAACTCCTACCACTGCACATATGCATAGAAAAGGGGACTGCACCAGTGCGTATTGAGTCGCTCAGACACAAAACCTGAAATCAGAAAACCTGATTTCAGTTTTTAAATTCTGGACACCCAGATAGAAGCGATGACCAAGCCATTCGATGCAATGGAAACACAACCCCATTTTGATCGCTCCTTTTGATCGCTCCTTGAAGACCGCAATACTACAGGGAATAGACTAAAATAACTAGAGAGAGGATCACCTGTCTGATACACAGATGGAGCAAATATGAAAGAAGAAGTGTGATCCGAAGTTTACTGACCTAGGTGTCGAATCTCTGCATCTTTAAGAAACACTCCCACAATCTTTCAAGGAGAAATAAATGCTATCAATATAGCTATCTCTGAATGTGCCAAAAGTGCCTAAGAGGTGCAAAGATCTATATCCTACAGATAGTCTTAAAAGTGCTAGCATCTAGTAGAATCAACTCCCGGCTAGTGTGGGTTTGTCGGATGGCTGCAGATCAACTGGCAAACAGAAACAGATTCACCCTAATGTGGGTACCAGGGCACGAGTGTGTGGAAGGCACCTGGGCAGACTGGCCAAAAGACCATTTGCTCCTCACTGGGCATGGCGCATAGAGGTACCATCTCAACAAAATGGGAAAAATCACTGATGAACAATGCAGATTTGTCAAACTATAGCTGAAACGTCAGAGCACCTACTCTGGGAATGTCAGGCACAGACTCGCCAAAGTTTGAGGCATCTCGAAAATAACCTTGTGGCACTTGGAGATCTACAAAAGCTCAACCCTCGAATTATTCTGAGGTTCTCAAAAGAACTAGGAATTTTCATGTAAAATAGAAGCGTATAAAAGATCAATAATTGTGGTCGACGTGGTGAAGGGCAAATCTTGCCGCGCGACCCCTCTACCATACCATAGCATACCAAGGCTGAAATAAAATTTGAAACAAAATTATAGAGACAGAGACTAAGGTGTGACAAATGGGAGGAATATATCTAGTGAGACATCTAATTTTTGCAAGCCGAAAGTATTTCCATTAAATACACCATACCACACACCCCTCAATATAATGAAGTTACGGAGAGATTTAACCGTTCAGTGATGAAAAAAGTTTGAATCATTGGCTTTGAACAAAGGGTATGACGTCTGCTGAACTTTGGTATCCACAAAAATCCAATCTAGAGATGATCAATGTTCTTGAATTAACTACCTTTATTTACATGCCAAAGACTGAAGACTCAAGAAAACTAGATGCCAGATGTAAACAATTTTACATGTTTTGAAATACGAATAATGGATCTAGCTTTTGAGGTCCAGAAAAAGAAACATTGATTACTGCATGTAAAGTTATATTTATTGAGAAACCAAAGCAAGCTAATTCACTTGAAGTAATGATTAACTAAAATCTTATAAAAAAGTATACGGAGTCAAGTAAAGACTATCAGTAATAGAAACGCCAAATTGATATAGATAGAATCTCCGAAAAGATCAGATAAGGCGTAAAATATTAGCTATAAAGATATGCTCCCGTATGATAACACCATTAAGCTGATTACTAAGAGAAGAACAACATAAAACAAGAAGCAGAAAACTTTAAAGAATTAAACAAACTAGTCAAAATGAAATACGTAAAGTTGTAAGAAATCACAATAGTATGATCAAATTATAGAGTAAACGATCGACCAAAATTGAAAAATAATATTATTTCGCTCAAAAGTGTCAAAGGAAAAGCAAAAATCAAGAATGATGAGGATATCAATTTAGAGAAATATTTACCATATGTCTTCTAGCACAACTTTATCAACTCTACACGAAAATAAACACAACACTGCATTTTTACCAATCTGTGGGGCAAGCCGGCTTTTGAGCAGGAATTAGTACCCTGGACTATATCCATATCATCAGAACCTTGATAGAAAAGTGCACAAAATTAAACATTCCAATACATTTGGCCTCCGTCGGCTTCCGAAAGGCCTTTGACTTCGTAGAGATAAATGATGTATTAAGTCCTCTAAAAAATGCAAGGATTGATTTCAGATATGTACAGATTATCGAGGATATATATAAAAACGTAAATTTACATCTTCAGAATGAGGAATCGAATGGCACAAATAAAATTCTATTACTGCGTGGCTTAAATCTGACATCACCCAAACTCTTTATTCTCACCCCGAAGATGTTTTCAAAATAATCTAAGGGAACGAAAACTGAGTTCTATATTTAAATATCGAGCAAACCAATAAACCTAAAACCAAAATCTCCAACACCTGTATCCTACCGGCTGATACCTATGAAATATGAAACAATAGAAAACAATATCGATAAAAAGGACAAATGCTAACGAAGTTAGAATGACGCAAATTCGATGAACCGAGCTATGGTCGGTATGTCACTGAGAGATAGAATAAGAAATGATGAGATCAGAAGAAGAACAAACGTTAGAGACATCATATAAGTAATAAAAACAGAGAAGTGCCATTGGGAAAGGCATGTGTCCAGATAAACTGAAGACAGATGGACCAAGAAAAGAAGGGTGGGACGACTACCGAAAAGATTCGTCGATGACATATGAGTCATAGCTGGCAGTGTATAAAAGCAAAAAACAGAGGAGAATGGAAAGAACGAGTAGACCTATGTCCAGAAGTGGACAAATACCGATTGAGAGAGAAGGAGAAGAAGAAGGTAAGAGAAGTGACCTAATTTAAGGACCTTCTTATATAAATGTTTTATATGTCAAAATATCCTAAAATAGTACCAGCAATGTCATTTCAAAATTACTACTATTTTCTAAATAGACAGTAGTTGGTGGTTAGCTTTTTCAATCTAATATGTAGTTCAATTGCCGGAATGGGTGAATTATCTCAAGCGATTTGTTATTCAGCGTCTTGCAGTAATTTAGCGACGGCTGAGAGATTAAGGGCGACCGATGTATCGAAGACCCCTAGCGAACTCCAAATTGGAATTTAACTTCATGCTTAATTTTAGAGTTTGCCCGCTTTTGTTTTCTTGTATATCAATTATTCCGTTAAAAAGCTTTAGTGAAATGTTTTTGATTACTTATGCTATCGTAGTAAACTTGCCTGTTACTGTTAAATTATTACATTTTAGATCTTAGTAATACAATACTTTAAAATCACTTTGTTAATGAAATTCGCGATTTAAAATTTGGAAAGGGTATCGTCACTGATTTCAAAATATTTCATTCCTACATATGTTATAATGATTAACGTAACAAGTATCTAAAGGTATTTTTATTGGATAGGTTTAGTAGGGTTTCAGTAATCTCTGTTACTACGCTCAGTGTGGACTTAACTGTTAGCATAATACTTAAGTCTCATTTCGTAGTAATGGTGGTTATTTACGTGTATTTTCTGCGTGCATGTATTATTTTCTACATCTCTAAATCTTAATCACAACATTATTTGTTGTCACAGTCTATAATTAATTGTTTGAGCTACAGTTATTTCCAGAAAGTGTAGTTCATTGTTCAAAGGAATATTTATGTTATATTATTAAATGTAAGCAGTGATGTTTGATACTCGCTTATGTCGAATAAATGCTATAATTTTAAGATAAAACTTGTTATTTACATTAATATTTATTTAATAATGCCACAAATGCCAATT
The DNA here is from genome assembly GCA_016904865.1 of Pissodes strobi. Classification (NCBI taxonomy): domain Eukaryota; kingdom Metazoa; phylum Arthropoda; class Insecta; order Coleoptera; family Curculionidae; genus Pissodes; species Pissodes strobi. Next base: position 5,694 of record JAEQML010064819.1, on the reverse strand, counting down.
ACTCGACCTATAATTTCAGTATTAAAAAGTACATATTCATATTTTAAAGCAAGTGTCAGTTTGGTGAATGAAATGATCTTATCGAACTTGCACGACCCCGAAAATAAATGAAGATAATAAAATGTGTTTGGGAAACACCCCAACATGTGTATAACTTTAGTTTTTCACCGTATAGGTTGGTGATAACACTCTGTATGTCTGGAGTATGAATGAGCCATAATAAAACTCTGAATATATTTATTTAACCCCAGGTAAACACCAAATTGTGTATTTAACGCATTGTATTTCAGTTAGTCCTTAGTCGGAACCTGAATTGTTGATAGAACAGATTCCGTTATATGCAACATTCTCTAGAAAGCAAAATATCATTCTGTCAAAGAAATCATTATTAATCGTTCACAATTTAATGCATCTTTGTCTACATGAGTGTGTAAACAACAATGGTTAAATAAAGAAGAACATGTTCTTCTCAAATGCACCCGACTTCGTGCAATTCATTCCCGCGAATTTCCCACTCTTTCAGCCGACTTTAAATTTGCCGCCTGCCGGTAGGAAATTTGATTTTAGTGCCTTACAAACACTCAAACATAACACATCGGTCCAGTCACCGCTCTGTAGTGCAGTAAAAACTCTCACTCGAACAGCAGCTAAAGATGCTCGTTGCTCCTTCGCGCCAAAGGTCAAATCCTTTTAGGCCATTTTCTCATAATAATATTGTTTGCACAAATATTTAGAGAATATCTGCTGTACCTCTGTTCTCTTTCTCCAAGCTTGGGGGTTTTAACGCAATTCCTCGAACCCATAATCGACTTAGCGTCTCATCTCACCTGTTACTGTGGTTGAAGAGAAGAAAGTAAAATGGCGGTGAAAGATTTGTAGCTTGACAAATTGTGCCTGTAAAATTCAAATCAAGGTTTTGAAGTCCGATTCCTATCATTGTGGTTATGTAAAGAAAATTGGCGATCAATGTATTTTGTGAGAAAGAAACAGTTGCTAGTTAAAACATAAAAGTTATTAAATTCATTCTTAAATAAAACATCAAGAAATTTCCTTAGAGATCTATAAATAAGTAACCTGTTTGTATATGTAGTTTTACGTGTGAATGAGTGAATGCATGAAAGTAGTGTAGAAATTAAATTGTATATATTTATCATATCTAATGCAAATGAATAATTGCATTATTAAAGTACTTCATACCTAACATACTTTTTCAATTCACAACCTACAGATAAAACCGCCACCACCCTATTTTAATACAGTCCACTAATTTGATTGTGGTTAATTATACACGTAATGCCACCCCCACCTACAACAACAAATGATTAAAAAAATAAGATTCCTTTTATTTCTTCTATGATGTCTCTAATCTTCGTTCTTCTCCTCATTTCATCATTTCTTATGTCAAGCATAGCTCGTTTCTTTGATTTTTCCATCATTCTGCGTTTCTTAACATTTGTCATTTTTATTGGTATGGTTTCTATTCCATAGGTTTTAGCTGATACGATACATGTGTTGTTGATTTCGTTGCTAGATTTATTGGTATTGTGTGAGTTTTAAATATACGACCCAGTTTTCCAAAAGCTGCCCACTTTGTTTGGATTCATTTGGTGAACTCCTCGTCCTGATTTTCTTTGCCCAGCATAATTACGTCTCCCGCATATATACATTCCTCTACGTTTTCGATGGCAAATGCTAAATCAATTAACACTCGGCAAAATGCACTACAACAGTGTTTTATCCACAATACCGAATTAGAATTTTTGAATTCAAAGCACGTTTTACTAACCATATTAGCAGGAGATGATTTTTCTAATAAAGTTTTAATCATCCCCTGATGATGCTGTAGTAATGAGAGGTACAATTTTTGAGCCTAATAATTATCTTTAATTTTGCTTAGTATTTACTTCCCTTGTGAATATTAATATTAGAGGAAAGTAAATAAAACGAGTAGATCGGTGAACAGAATGTCTGGTTTATTTCCAAATTGGAAAGAATGATTTGTTAAAAAATTTGACTTCGATTTAATTAAAAATTATATATATTCTGGGGCTCATAAAACTGTACCTGACGGAAGTGTCTAACTTTAATATCGTATTACGTACTTGCCGTACACACTTTAATTAATGTAGTTCACTTGAAGTAATACTTACACCTCAAAGATTTTTAAAGCTTAAATTAAATTGTGGTTGGTTCAACGCTGACGCAACGCAAAACTCCTCGTTAGCTACAAATGAAATTGCACAAGAAATAAGAGAAAATTACCCTTCTTAATACTCAAAAAAGTCAAAAGGAAAGAAAAAATAGGTAATTGCTGTGTGCAATACAGTTTCTGCTTTGCTGATTAATAAAAAAACACTCACTGATAAAATTCCAAATAAAAGAAATCGTAAGGTAAAATAAATTAACCGCTTTAATTAAATGCTATATTAACAGGAATATGAATCGATCGTGATACGCAAAATAAATCATCCACTTTTCACAAGCAGGACTACTAGTAACCACTTATGAGATTACAAGTAACGTGTATGAAATTAAATGGTTCCTAATTTACCCAAAACATGATCATGTTCCGTGTGAAACTCATGAGCACTGAAAAGTAATGTTAGAAACAACTGTGAAATCGGAAATAGTATCATCGAAACGTTACTAAAACAGTTAATTAATTATTTAAAGAAAATTTAAAATTATGTATTATGTAATAACGGCGGTATGAATTAACCAGCCATAAAAAAATTACAAAATATATAATTAATAATAAATCATGAAGCAACAAAATAAAGCAAAATTAATGACTCAGAATGATTTAACCCAAGTTTGTTTTCATGGTAGTTTTCCTATCTTTTTACACTTTAAGAGCTATAACAAACTTTGTTTCTTCTTAAAAAGTAAAAAAAACTGATGGAAGCTATATAGATAAATGCTTGAATTACTAAATGAGCATTTATAGATGCTATCAAGAGTTATTTTAAGCAGAAGGAAGCAAGTACATCCATCTCGGAATTTATTCAACAAAGTCCAGTTGCTCCAAGAAAAGCAATAGAATGTAATGAAATTAAAATTAGAATCCACCTCACCAACACAAGGTACATATTTTATAATATAAAGAAGCTATTAGACCAATTAAGTAAAACTTTTAAAATGATTTAATATTGTTGACAAGCATGTTACGAAGCAAAATTGGCAGCAACTGAAACCCAATTAATACTAATTTTTTTCTGGAACATATATGCGTAATAACTTTCAACCTTTCCGAAGGTTATCAAAATAGAAGGATATTGTTGAAACAGATGGTCAAATCACTAAAACGAGCTGTGGATATAAATTAATGAATTTTAACCGAAATTAAAACGAGAAGCATTAATATACTGTGTAATGCGACCAATATATGATGATATCATTCTTATTTTGATATTTAAGCAAATTCGCATTGAAAAGAGTATAGTTTTGACTAGATAATCTACATTTGTCAATCACAATCCTGTATCGAAGCATTTATTATTAAATAATTTAAATGAGAAATGGCTTATCATTCACCGTCAAGTTGTGAGGAAAATTTGCAAGCATATTATTTTAAAATGTTGAAATAAATTACAATACAGCGTAGCGATATAATAATCGCTACACACATAGAAACATGCAATTTTAATACGTCTGTATCTAATAATTGCAAATTGCCCAGTAATAATTTCAACAAAGAGTGAAGCAGCAAATTGTGTTAGTCATACGATTAATAAATAAAAAAAATAAATAAAATAAAATAAATAAATTTACCTTTGTGGAGTGTTTAGTTTACCTCCAGAAGCTTCAAACTATAGTCCCTGCATTTTTCCAAACGCTGCTTTGATGCAAATAAAACATTTCACATTGTATCGATTTCTGTGTAGAATATAAATTGGGGACCGAATTTGAGACTACTCAAGAGGATCATGATGCCTTGGATTTATTAATAACCCCGATCTCATGCTAGGATATTATTTTATTCGAAAGACTTCGGAATTTCCGAAGCCGGGAAAACTCCATGAAGAAATACCCTTGGACAAATTAATATCTGATTTTCTTTCAAATTTTTGTTAAAATTCTTGGAAAAGATCATTTTACTATTATTCCATCTCTACCTTCCTAAATACAGAAAGATAGAAATGAGCTTAGAAAAATAAAACTTCAAGTAGTTGGCTAGAAAACCATAAAATATATCCCTAATTATCATTATAAAATGTTCAATACTTTCTATTAATATTATATTTCTGAATTCATTAAAGGACTTTATCGAGCCAAATACTATTGTTTCGTGAGGGTGCATTTTACTTTGAAAATGTCAACTTAAAAGTAAGTTATTTTCCTTCTTTCGTTTGGGTTTACCACACAGAAACTTTTTAATGAGAGGCAAATTAAATTATAATTAATTAATGAAAATGGAAACTTTCTGTTTTAGGCGATCAAACGGAGCATCTGCTCGAATAATATAATACAAAACCGGTAATTTGAAGCAATAGCAATATTTTAACTGATATTAATTTCATATTTTGTTAAATAATAAAACGTGAGATAAAAAGCGTGTAACAAACATCAGAAAAGTTTCAAATGTCTTAAAAAAAATCTCCTGCAGCCAAAATTCAGTATCTAAATGCAAAAGCATATTTCGGAGCTGTTAGTGATATTTATCGTGTTGCCAAGTTTATAGCTTTTCAACAATTGGTATAAAGATTTTTTATGAAAAGCTCTGCATATTATTTAACAAAATGATTCCTCTAGGAGTTCTAAGCAACTTTGATATATTTGTACTCAATGTTTACACCTACCAATTTTTTTGATATTTGAGTTTAAATATCTGAGAAATCTGATAGAATTATAAACAGGCTTTTGTTACATACAGTAGACATTGGGAATTTTTAAGCCTGATATTATTTCGGCTATATAGTTTTATAGTTTTAATAGATTTGTGGTGTTGTAAGTTTCTGGTAGTATTTTGTAAAATGTCATACAAGTTATAAAATCCATAGGTTAAATGGATTTGCTAACGGAAGCGCAGTGAAGAGAAATATTAATGGTATGGGTTATGCTGTCCTGCTAACTCATCTTGCACTAACTACTTAAAAGTACTTTAAAGAAGTTACATATTTTTACAAACTTGTCTGAAACTGGTTTTTTTTTTAAATATTTTTGGAAATAAAGACTACTACGTTATTGTATTGTTATACTCGCATATTTATCATATTCTAAAAATATATGTAGAGAAGAAACAAAATATTGTAAGTTAATCAAAAGTTATTAATCATATTCAGTGATATTACTGTATTCAGAAATGGAAAGATTTTCTCAAAATAATCGTCGATTTCTAGTAAATGAGATTCTAACTTATTTATCAAGTTATTTTTCTAAATAAGCTTTTTCCTTGAGAATCTCTTTGGTCCAATTTCGTTAATCAATATTTATCAAACTTAACAAGAGAGATAAATGTATCAGCGGTCCGGGGACCTGATAATAGATGACTAGCGTTTAAATAAACATACATTCCTAAGCCAAAATGTCCTAAGCAAAAGTTCTTAAAGAACTATTAAATTACCCTAATAAATCGTTAAATATTACAACGAGAACTAAATATTGTAAGTTACTCAAAACATATTAATTATATTCGGTGATATTACTGCCTTCGGAAATAGGAAGATTTTCTCAAAATAATTTTCCTGTATATGG
>JAEQML010064818.1:0-21665 GCA_016904865.1 Pissodes strobi | reverse complement strand
AATATCAACATCAAAAAAACAAAGTTTATGATTATCTCTAGAAACCTAAACACGTTTGAAAACTCCACCATAACATTTAACGCAGGGTCCATAGAAAGAGTAGACAAATTTAAATATTTGGGCATCTGGCTTTTCGAAGACTGGACATCAGACAGGGAAATAAAATGTCACATTGAACTAGCTCGACAGGCATTCCTGAGGTTTCGGAGAGTGCTTACCTGTTCCGATTTTGACCTTAACCTGAGACTCAGACTCATTAAATGCTACGTTTGGTCGGTATCTCTCTACGAAATAAAGAGTTGTACATTGAAGGCGACTGCAATTAACAAATTAGAGGCTTTCGAGATGTGGCTGCATCGCAGAATCCTGAAGATACCTTGGACGATTAGATTAACAAACGAAGAAATTCTAAGGCGTGTCAACAGACAACGTGAACTGTTTGAATTGGTTAAGAAAAGAAAAACGGCATATCTGGGGCATATAATGCGAAACACGAAATATCAATTCTTGCATCTATTGATTGAAGGCAAGATCGAAGGCCGGAGAGGGATCGGAAGAAAAAAAATCTCCTGGCTGCGAAATATCAGACAGTGAACAGGACTACGCAATATACAATCATTGATACACACCGCAAGGAATAAAGAAGCAATGGAAAATGTTATCGCAAACATCCATTAGTGCATACGCATTGGAAGAAGAAGAGCAAGAGCAGCTGCTTCTGCGAGGTTAATTTTGCGATGTTAGCAACATGGTCATGCCAGCACATATTGCTGTTGACCGAGATACTCAGTAGTCCGATTAACAAGGCTAAAGGAATGGTCGATCCTGCCATAATGATGTAAGGGCCCGCCGCGCCGTATTGGCTTTTTTGGTAAACGTGGCTGCTTGGGTTTTTGCTGCATTGAACTGGATCAAATATCTGTCGCCCCAAGTTCGAACTTTCTCCAGATATTGATTAATTGTTGTAATCTGCTCCAGTCTGCGGTGATAAGTCTCAGTCGCTGGTAAAGGTTTTTCTGATCCAAATTGGGAGATAAGGGTACTGTCATCTGCAAAACTGCAAACAGTATTATTGGTTTCGGTCAGCAGGTCATTAATATAGATGAGAAACAGAGTTGGTGAATGTATTGCGCCCTGAGGCACGTCCGCGTTAATGGTGAATGTGTCTGAGATGTGTCCATCAACTGCAACGTGCAGAGATCGGTTTTGATGTTATTTTTAATTATTTCATTGCAGTATTAATTTAAATCGTATGAAGAAAACTTGCCGCCCACGATTCGCAGGGGGAAGTTCCCCGCCACCACAATTCATTACTTCCACATTTCACCGTCCTCAATTCCTCATGGCTTATGACACAAAACGTGTTAACAATTGTTGTTTTCTTAGTGCAAGGCAACACATGGAAGGTCACCAATTTTTTGCGTTACTTGCGAGGATTTTTGAGTTAGTTTCGAATAGTTTTTGGGGCCAGCGAAGCGAGGGATAGGTAGTGCAGGAGGGTGTTCATGCATGAATTGTTCAAATATTTTAGGAATACTGTAAGGGTTAGTTTTTATTGCTCGAGCTCAATGAGCGAGTGTTCGTGCATGAAGTGTTGTTTATCGGTGAATTTTCCGATGGTGAAATATGGGCGGATAAGTGTGGTAGCGGTAAATTTGCCGACTTGACGGTGATTTTTTCGCCGCGAATTGCGGGCGGTAAGATTCCTAGAATCATGCAAATACCTACTTTTGAACCATTTATCCTTACCTTGTCATACGCAGCTAATGCATTCAGTACATCATTTTTAGTTTTATCAAATGAGAATTCTCTTGTTCGAGACAGAGTATTGCTAATAAAGCCAAAAGTGATCTTTTGAATTGTAAAAATCCGCAGCATTGATTTAATAACTTGTGTCTCGAAACTCCCACTCTATTTATATTGCGACATAGATTGCACTTTCTATTGGCTATATGCTCAAACTCACCTATTAACTGATGGGCGTGGAAAAAATTATATATTACGTTTGATATTCGTCCCTCACTGTAAGTAATGCGATTATCCTCGCATAAAATTTTAGTTGGTGTGTGGAAAAAACAATGTCTATTTTAGGTTTGATTAGTCTGAGGTTGAGCTGATAACCGCATGACATAAAAATTATTATGACAATGAGAATTTATCACCCCAATAAAAAATGTAAGAAAATATGCATTGTTTTCAAAAATAACATTCTCACATTTTCTCTTTATTGGTCTTAGATTATCCTTAAGGGTCCCATAGAGTTGGTGAATATATAGCTCCCAGATTAAAAATAATGGATCCTAACTTCGTTAAAATTGATAATATTTTAATCCAAATATTTGTTTTTTGATTTTTATCCTTTTTCAGATGCAAATTTCCTTCTCTGCTATTTCAACAGTTTTCGAACCTCTTATTACATACCCGCGTATTTTAATTACTTGTATATACCTAGTTATCTGGTTCATTTTCTCTATGTACATGAAAACGTTATGTAAACCTACCTCAAGCTCTGCTAATTGAGCTGCTTTCATAAAAGAATACGAATTCAAAGAGTCATCATAAATGGAGCGCTGCATCAGAGATAGGTCCCGTTTCAAAGTTAACTATTTGCCATTCAATTTAAGATAAATATGTAGCATATATAAATATTTAAACGTATCTAAAAGTCGCGTTAGCTAGAAATAAAAATGCTTTAAAATATTCTTTAAACTATAAGGCAGTATGCAAACCTAAAATTATAAATGTACAGATATGTAAAACTGGTTCATTTATCTACTTAGTAGCAACATTTTATGATGATGGTATGTTCGCGTATTTCCGCACTCGATAGGAATAAAACTTCTTTAGAAATACTTTCTCTTCCTAGCGTTCTTGTGGCAAAATGTCCGTAAGAATTAAAGCCACAAAGTTAATTTAGCCAGAATCTGAACGTGCAATTTGCTGATAAGCCATATGCAACACGTTTTTCTTCTTGAAGTTAAAAGTAAAGATTTTTAATTAAAAGGAAACCTAGTCCGGAGAGTCGTGTTACAAATGTCCGGCCATGGCAGTGGGGTCGTTAGAGCACCACCAGTTCTTCCCAACTAAACTGAAAAACTCCGCTGGTGTTGTGCAGAGTGGCTAGGGACGCTTATTAAATCAATCCTAGTCTTAATCGAACAAGAAAACACAAACTATAATTTAAGGAACAATCTATTTGCTACTAAGTCTTTTCTTTTATTTAACACAGTAACAATACTACAGTAAAATTTGCAATTTTTTAAAAACAAAGGAAGGTCAAATGACTATTAACGTAATTGACAAATAGAGTACAATATGGAGATTGTACGGAGAACAATTCTGTTGTTAACACTCGGTACTGTATGCCTTACAATTAATAGCGCTAAATACTACAATCCGAAGTGATCACTTTGATTACACCTAAGCTAATTACATGCGTGCGCTGGTTGCTGCACCAATTATACAGGTAGCAATAATAATAGGTAAAGTTAAATGGCCACAATAATTAAATCAATGAACCCAATAAATGAATGAAAACAATAAAATTATCGAACCTGTCTTAAAGCCCGACTGTCAATGCTTGATTTATATTGTCACGAATTGTATTTTTTTAACTGTGACGCCACGCCTTACTTAGCGTGTAGGAGAGTAGCTCAGATTTAGGAACGCACTACGTCAAGTTGAGAAGAGATAATAAAGGAGACACATCGATAAAAATAATAACAAGTTTATTTACAAACAAACTTAACAACGGTTAGACTGTATACTAATGAAGGCGTGTTTAAGTTTATAGATGAGTTAAGAGTTTACACTATATCCAATTAATATTAAATGCATGTCTTCTCAAGGGAGGCTTAGTTCACAGTTTTTCTAGCAAGCGACGTCACTTTTATTAATAAAGTTTATGTGAGCGGAGTTGTCTTTTATTTATGTATTCGCTCTGATATTTATAAGGTAAGTCTTTCTGGTTTAAGTTTATCACAGATTGCTAAGGCACTTTCACTACTTTTTAAAACTCCCCAAAAACTATCCCTTTACTGGAAATTCTGGTACTTCACTCGTAAATTCGACTCTCTCTACTTTTAGTAGCCCCCAGATGCCGTATACCTGTGCATACGTCCACCCAGGTTAGGTAATGACCTGATCGCCCTGGACCTGTGTCCAAGTGTTTACAGATATGGGGGATGTGGGATAGAACAACTAGAAGTGTACGCACCTGTGTGCTCTACGGCAACTAGACTGAGCGGAATTGAGAGACCCGAAAGCCTCCTGAACTTGGCGTTTGCCTGCGTACTTATATGTTTCAAAATGCTGATGGCTGCATCATTAAAGATTAAAATCGCTCCCGTCAACCGCTCAAGTTGTTTATAATTAACAGTGAATGTTTATATAACATTTGTCAAGTTCAAGTTCAAACTTACGACAGGGTGATATTTAATTAATGCTTTTAAGTAGTTCACAATATTATAAAGAGAGAAAATTCAGAGCGGGTATATTACTTGATAAATGAATGAAAAGAATAAAATTATTGAAACTGTTTTAAAGCCCGACTGTCAATGCTTGATTTATATTAAAATATTAGAAACTATTATTAATCGGCAAGAAAAATAAATGATTTAATGAAACTTAGCTCTTTTGAGGCACAATTTATAGTGCAAAATTCATTATGACAAATCACAAAAAAGAAATAATAATACAGATTAATGCTTCCGTACGATACCCTTTAGATCCGTCAAACTCTGGTGGAGACGCCGGACACCTGTTGGTACTACTATGACACTGGCCCCGAGGGTAGAACCCGCAGAGAACTCGGCAATTCAATTGGCTCTAGTGTAGCCGGAAGCTAGAAGTAGCCCGGAAATTGAACTGTGGCCCGCTAATTAAAGTTGTGGCCCTGTAATTGGACTGTGGCCCGCTAATTCAAGTAGTAGCCTGGTAGTAAAAGTGGTAGCCTGCTAGTAAAACCCTGAAATCACCCAGTACGCATTAGACAATGCCCCTTACTCTAATAACCCCCCCCCCCTGCATAAATATATTTTCTTTATAAAACAAATTCCCCCAAAAATTATCAATGAATTTCCAATGACCATCGGCAAATAAAAGAAATATTGAGATACAGACAACTTGAATATAAAAAAGATAGGTATGAGTCACCTCTAAAAGAAAATATAAACTTCCCCATATGATCAAAACTCAAGTTACATTAAAATAAAAATTCAGATTTGATAAAATGGAGTAGATAAGATAAATCAAGGAATGCAAAGCAAATGGCGGACTATGCACAATAAAGGTTAACACAGATAAAGCAATTAAATCATTAAGTTAGACAAAAAAGCTGTAGCAATAATTACCTCGATCGTGTGTGAGGGTCGCTAGAACCTGGAAAGCCTCTAGAAATAAGGGAAAAGACCATTAGCATCATGGCGTCGTTTGCGTGCTTCACAAGCAATAGGGAAAAAAAATTAATTCCAGAGAAAATGCTTGCCTAGTACAGCTGTAAAATCCCGATAAATCGGTCGTGTCAAAACACAAACAGAAACAACACAATATATCCCCAAAGAAAAGGGTCGTATTAAATCACAATACTAAATGTGGAGTCTCTATGACTGCACTCAAATAGCAAGCTTCTCTTCTCACCGAAGGGCCTAGCTAGAAGAACTCTCTATTCGATTCCGTTATTTTGCCTTTCTCCTTCTACGAGATTAAAAAAACTACGTCAGATCAAGAAGTAGTAATGGACTGAAACATGCCAAGTGATTCGATACAAGGAATAATTTTAAGATAATAAACGATTTAGTTCTCGTTTATTATGAAGGCAAAGTGACGGCGGGAGCCACAATTAATGCATTGAAATTAAATGGTTCAAGAAATACTAGAAAATATTCCCCAACAAAACGATAAACTTTTAAGAATTTAAATCGACAGCTGCAATTATAAGAAATAGCACATACCTTTAACTCGGAACTAACAACCGAATACTACAAAAAGCGCAGCATGCCGGGTGGAAAGAGAATATATAAATATCTGAAACTAGCCAGGCAGCGGTACCCAAAAGTAATGAAATATCAGCCGGAGATCGAATTAAACGAATCAGGAATCCCAAAAAGTTATGAAATATTCAAACCGAAAATAAAATATGAATTTGACGAATCCGATGGGACTTTACAGTAGGCTTCATTAGCATAATTCTTAAAAATATAGAACGGTTTGCTGGCTGTTCTACGGTAAAGTAATATAAATCAAGCTATTATACTAGTAGCATAATATCCTATTTTAGTGACTTGATCACACCTAAACGAACTGTAGTTTGCTTATCAACTTAAATAAATATAGTCACAAAGTGTTATAAAAGCTAATACAAATTTAAAATAGAGTTAATTTACATTAAGGAATAAGGCAATTTTAAGCTTATTGTCAGCCAATCGAATCAATAAATTCAGAACTAATTATATTCGAGGAGTATTGACCTCTTTTCAATAAATCCTACCGCAAAGTACAGCATTTTTTTTTCTAAATGCGGCGTATAAAATGAAATTTAAAAATATTTGACACTGGCAAAATCGGACTGTTACACATATGTCGAGTTCACATTAGTATTTGAGGTACCAGCAGGAGTGCATTTATTGGCTTATTTCTGACACATTTCATTTGTTTATTCTCTGGCCCAATCAATAAGGCCAATCCCACATAAAAATAGTTGATTAGTAAATATAGTTGGTACGTTCCTCATCCTCCGCCGCGGATGAGGTTACGTGTGAACACAAACCGTGATGTTTTCGGTGTCTTGGGCTGGAGAAAATCTGAAAAAACATATCACATTTTAATTATAACTGGCTTATATCGATTACTTGGCAAATATAAAATTAATAGAATATTTGGTAAGGTTGTTGGCCCTCAATACAAACGGTTTTCAAATTCTAATATCGGTGTAATAAGAAAGATTGATTCTGGTTTTTACAAAGATAAGTTAAATCTAAATGCATTATCGAACTGTGCATTTGTTTTAAACAAGTACCAAGTTATTACTTGCATATGGAAGTTAAGGCTATCTATCAGTAATTGGCAAAATAAGTCCACAAATATTTTAAATGCGTAAATATAATTTAAAATCTGTGATTTATTGAGAGTAATTTACTTTTAAGCGAATTGTAATTTTTTGTAATTTTATTCTAAATGGAGTTATTCTAGAATAAATCTATGCACGAATTTATTAACAAACTTAAATGTCGGCAAAGTATTAAGTACCTAAACAATTTGTTACAGCCATTTACAAGAAGTTTTCCTCTTTGTGTCGCTCTATAAATTGCAGCTCGTCAAAAGCAGATTTATTGCAAAGTAAAATAATCCTCTCACAAAAAAACGCCATCAAAGTAATATTATATATACTGAAATTCCTTGGAAGTGGGTACAGGCTAATTTGATGGGATACATTCCAGAATGTATTATAAACATCGTAAAAATCTGTATAGTAGTATTTAATCTATTCTCTTTTATGCCTGAAAATAAAGGGTTTATCGCTTCAGTGATGTTTGCATTTTGATTTAGACCATTGTGTATTTTAGAGCAAAATAAAGTTTATGAATATTTACAATGAATAGGCTTATACAGAGTGGTCTGAATTTCCTTTGGGAAACTTTGGCAAGCCGTTCTACTACCCGAAATTTTTAGTTAGTTAATACAGATCATAATACAATAGGGCGGAAATATCCCTCAAGGGGCTTCAGTCTCTTGCGCTGGCTCCTCTGAAAGCAGTTTAGTTTAGGTAATATATCCGAAGCTGTAAAATTTCGAAAAAAAATTCAGCACACTCGCTGTGCTTAAAAATTACTTTTAAACATAACAAAAAATAAATAATATTGTTTACCCAATTTTCTAAATGTAAGTGAAGAGTAGTGGCTGTGTGCATGTGTGAATCATACTCATAATTTTAGAGCATTACCGATGACCTAAGAAGTTATTGTTTTGAAAAAAGAGAAAGTGCTTACTTGAATGAATAAAGGAATGATAATAGCCAAAGTAAGAGCAAACGATGGCCCGACACAACCTGCCAGACTGGCCCCCCTTTTGGGCTGTTAATTCATGTTCCATCATTGACAGAAGAAACTTTTTTGATTAAGGGTATCATTATTATTGTGACAAAGATGTGTAAGACAAACTCCGCTCGAACTAATTCTAATAATTTATTAACTTCTCTTTTTTCAAAACAATAACTTCTTAGGTCATCGTTAATGCTCTAAAATTATTTTATATAACATTGATCACATCTTTCGACCTCATCTAGCTTAGTGGCAGCCAGTCTGTTCTCCAGACTTACTTTATAAAGTTAGGTACTTCATGTATCCTGAATATCTATCTGTATTAATTTAGCATTTAAGTTTCAAGATTTAAGTTTACCGCTAATTTTGCGGATCACTTCCTGCGTCTTCAGAGTCTACTTGTCAAGGCTGTCTACTTCAACAACGACACATTTTGTCGTTCCACGAAAAACGTGGTTTAGGCATCGACCTTTGTATATCTTTTAAAATGTGACTTATACCTTTTTAATTGTCACTTGACCGTTGTTTGTTGGTGTTGTTTGTTTTCTATTCGTTGATATGCTCTTCAGGTCCAATGACAAGTAAGTGAAAGAACCTCTACCAGTTTCCTTTGTTTCCAAATATTCACACAAAAAATCGCAAAAAAAAGCACCATTCTCAACTTACACACTTATTTTAATGCCTTTCGAATTTTTAAAACTCTCAGAATCCTGATAGAGCAATGTCAATTATATAATTTTCTTTCATAAAGATCTTACAACAGCCACTTACTTTCCGTTAATGGATGGTTCTTCTACTTGCTTTTCAGGTAATATTTATGATGGCCTAGGCCGAAAGCGCTCTGTTATGCTTCTATATATAGGAAGTCCTTTTTGGATTAAAAGGACTCCGCACCCGACAAAGAGAGAATTTCGGAACCATACGATTTTCTTTAAATTTTAATATATCGTAGATATGGATAAGTACTTCACAAAAATTTATGTTAGAATATGGTGCCCCCCCCCCCCCCCATCTGGCTACAGTGGCATATCAAAGTTACGGTAATCAAAATACATATTTTTATTTTTTTTGCATTTGTAGCTAAAAATTAGTCTATATTTAATGGATTGTAAGAGCTTGTGAAAAATATTTTAAATATTTTTATGTACGCCACTGGACTTATATCCTAAAAATTATATTGTATACCCACACCTGTTACAATTCATTAAATATAGACTCATTTTTACCTTAAAATGCAAAAAAAATTAAAATTTGTATTTTGATTCCCGTAACTTTGATATGCCACTGTAGCCAAATGGGAGGGGGCACCATATTCTAACGCATTTTTGTGAAGTGCCTATCCATACGTACAACATATTAAAATTTAAAGAAAATCGTATGGTTCCGAAATTCTCTCTTTGTCGGGTGCGGGGTCCTTTTGTATGGAATACAAAGTGTTTCATTTAGTATACTAAAATGTTTAGGCTTTGATAAAAAGACGTCTTTGACATGATTCAGCAATGGCACCTTCAATGTTTGGTTGCACATAATTTTCAATTATTGTGTATTTAGTTATGATTCCTAATTTTATTTTCTATTTCGATTTCGGAGTTATAAAATGAAAACTAATTTCCAGGGCTCTCTCAGGAGGCTATGGATACCTTAGTTCCAAGTCCACAATGAAAGCACAACAACAAGAGTGAGACTTTTGAAAATATTCCCCCCGATAGTTTCCTTCTTTCCGGACTCATCAGAGGAACGTGTGTGAGCTTTCGCCCACGAGAACCTGACTATCTAGAAGACATTCATCAATAGTCACTCGAACCGAATATGCTCAATCGTCTGGACAAGCCCCGTGTTGGGCTGTATGTGAAAAGATGGGATCAGCAGAAGCAACTACTAATGAAGACGAAAAGTTGAAGAAATATTATTCTGATTTTTTTTATTACAAAAGGTTGAGATTACAGCTCACTTCTTAAAGACAACGCTTGTGCAGTCTAATTCAGCCTATCATATAAACACAGCTCCAAGTAACTTAAAACTCCTGTGATCTCTTAATAAATTTGGGTAAGTCATGTTCCTCTTCTTCAAAGTCATGAAAGCCTTCACCCTACCAGGTGCTGTGGCTCCCAAGAGAAACACAACCTCTCCCATTACTGGAGTAAACCGCTATAGATGTTTGATCCGCTCATTCATTGCGTTTCTTAAGATGGTGGTAGCCGTACTGTAGGAAACATCTATTATGGACTCAGATCGCATTGTGGAACCCTGTCGTGCTAGGCGATCGGCCCGAGACATTCGAGATTACAGCTCACTTCTTAAAGACAACGCTTGTGCAGTCTAATTCAGCCTATCATATAAACACAGCTCCATGTAACTAAAAACTCCTGTGATCTCTTAATAAATTTGGGCAAGTCAAGCGTCTGCCATTAAACTTGCTTTTGTCCATTTTACTTCTCAGGCCCTTCTCGGACATCGGCTTACGTCTAAGTATTACATCGTCTAGATAGAAAGCACTATCGTCAGAAAACGTACCTACTCGTTTTCTAACGAGTAACAAGTCACTAACATAATATTATAAAGACCAAAGACCTCAAACGGAACCTTGGGGTACCCGTATTCCACGGAGCACAATTCAAACTTGTCATTAACACACTGAGTCGCAAGTGTTGAAATAGAAACTTTCCAAATTTAGAGAAAGACCTCTGGATTTTATGCCTTGATAAACTGTGAATTAAAATTTGATACGAGATACAGTCGAAGGTCTTGCTAAGATCACATAATAAAAGACTGGAATGAATTAATTTTAAAAGCACAAGCGGGAGATCTCTTGCACGTAGATCGCCAGTTCGGAGCCACTGTACACCCTCTCACATACCAAGTTAGCCCGGTAGCTCGACACCCCTAGCAAAGGCGAAAGTACATCTGCCCGTTTAATTAATTACACCAATATGAATTCACAAGAGTAGCAGTTAATGGGCGGAGCAAGATGATCGAACGAAAACGCATAGCCCTTCGCTCGCATCGGGGACGCAACCAACTAAAACTAACCCAAACTAACCCAAGGCATGCCCAAAATCAGTTCTAATCTAGCAGAAAAAGTTGGAGGCTTTGTTTTTACATTTTTTAAATTTTCATAAATTGCATCTAGATCCACTCATTAATAGTCACTTTTCCGCATTCCTATTGGTCTAATTAAGGTTCATAAACGGACGGTGGTATGGATGTACTTTCGCCTAGCAAAGGTACGGAGCTTCCTCGGCTGGATCTATCTAAAGTCCTCCGTGTTCGGCACGCAGCTCCCGAAATGGACATCTCCTACCCTAGCCAACGCAGATTTTCATCTACGTCTGCCTCCATAACTTTGATAGCTTCTCCAATTGTGGAATTATTCTTATTGAAACCAAAGCAAGAAAATCGCAAAATGTTAAGTTATTAAAAATATGCTTTTTAATTTTAGCAATAACCTCAAATTGATTTTGGTAGGAGGAATTGATACAAGAAGATAATTCTAATTATCATTTTTAAACAGAGATACTCGAAAATGTATCCTAATAAATGCAAGTATTAAAAGAAGCCAAAATCTTCACTAAATATACAGGGTGCTACAAATTCGTTTCTTTGTATGGGTATCTCGAAAACCGTGAGAGATACGAGGTCGGTTAAATTGGGGCAAAGTTCCGTAATTTAAGGGTGATTGACATGCCGTCGAGAAAATTAGAAAATTCCGTCTACTTCCGGAGATATGCGTAAAAAACCGAAAATCATCTATTTAATTTTTATTTTTTCCTGCCTTTGTTTGAAGAGATAATGTAAAATAAATGTCACATTCTTATTGCCACTTTTTCTCCTCTACAAGCTGGCGGTATCAAATTTTAAATCCGACGTTTCGCTTTCGGGCCCCCTTCATCAACTTCTCTTTTTTAAATACGGACCTGGAATTTTTATCTAATTTTTAAAAAGCCTTTGGTTTCCTAAAACCAACGGTGTATCACACTTATCAATAAATCAACAAATCTAGATTTTTTACATAAGAGGTAATGTGTTAGACAGAGATGGGGCGATCTTTTCTGACCCTATTTGACTTATGACAATATTGGTTACCCCTATCGGACAAGTGTGATACATCGTTGGTTTTGGGAGACCAAAGGCTTTTTAAAAATTAGAAAAAAACCCAGGTCTGTATTTAAAAAAATTAAGTTGATGAAGGGGGCCCGAAAGCGAAACGTCGGATTTCAAATTTCATAACGCCAGCTTGTAGAGGAGAAAAAGTGGCAATAAGAATGTGACATTAATTTTACTTTATCTCTTCAAACAAAGGCAGGAAAAAATAAAAATAAAATAGTTGATTTTCGGTTTTTTACGGATATCTCCGGAAGTAGACGGAATTTTCTAAATTTCTCGACGGCATGTCAATCACCTTTAAATTGCGCAACTTTGCAACCATTTAACCGACTTCGTATCTCTTACGGTTTTCGAGATACCCATACAAAGAAACGAATTTGTAGCACCCTGTATATTTATCTGCTTAAGGGTATTAATTACTATTTTAATTCATGATGGTAAATATATCCACATTTATTCCTAGTTTAATTTCAATATGAAGCAATTAAAAGCATATTTATACAAATTTATATGTAAAATATTGCCGCCAGTTATAGATTTTACGAAGCCTTGGATATAATATATATTATAGCTCTAGTGAACTATTTTTGTATCATTGCATATAATTCCCACTTTTTCCATTGCACGCCACTGCTAAAAACGTCTCTAATTGCTAAATGTTGTAATTAACAACAAGCAGTTTCAATAAAATCTTCATATTCTAGCGGGCCCATACATTTGTAAACAAATTGACCATCACCAGAATTTTCGATTATAACCAAATGAACGACAAACAAACTTTAAATTAAAGTCGACTACTCACTATGCGTGATGCGATGCGTCAGTACGATTCGTTAATTCATTTGCGTTGACAAATTGGCATCCACAAAGTGCATCTATTCATTGGTGCGAAAAATGTATAAATTTGTCTGCACTGAGTCGAGTTGGCAAGCTCGTATAAAATTAATTCAAAAGGAGACTAACTTTTTCTGGCTTATGCAAATGCATGCTTTGTGGTCGTTTGTAGTTAACCTAGTGAAAAGTGAGATGGCTGCTAAAATATTTGTTCAAGAACAGCTTCAAGTTTGTCCTTTCGTTAGCATCAAGTGAAAAGCATAGTAAACTGTACTTTGTAAGCTTTTTTTATTCCAAAAACAACGATAAATCTATATTTTTTGGAAGCAGCCCAAACGGTGTTCATCGTCTGTCCACTCTATGCTAGGCAACTTTTCAATTTCAGTCGTTTCGTGATGAATAATATAATAAAATGCACATGTACAGACACATCATCAATGTAAAATATTGATGATGTGATTCGCCCCACAACCGGATCGCCGCACAACAAATCCCACATCATTATCACACTGCACCATACACACTGCGTAAAGATTTGTGAATCGTTGCAACAAATCATTACCCCATCGCATTTTGAGAAAAATAATAATTAAATATTGTGGACATCATCAGCTCCTAAACACCAAGGTGAGAGCACCTGAACAACTATCCCTATTTATTTACTTCAATAGCAATACTATGGCTTTCCGAAAGCCTCATTAATTTTCATTTTAGATAGTGACTTGGAAATCGAAAAAACAATCAAAGCATGAAATAGAATTTATCAACCTTTATTTATTAGCTGAAAATAGAGCCCTTGATACATTGGTTTCAGGCAAGTACGTAGAACGCAAGTACCTTAAAAAATAAAAAAATCTACTGGTATCAAACCCAAGTCATTTTTGTTTTTCATTTCGCATAGTTACCAGCAAGATAAATATTAAATCTTTACTGATATTTACTCGATTTAATTACTGCACCGTATAAAAAAAGCAACTGAGTATTATTTAATAAACAGTGATTGGAGCTGAAAATATGTACAACCACTTTAAACCACCCCCCTGATCGTATCATTAGCCTTGTCGTCTTGTCCGTCTAACCGCTTTTAAAACTGGGAATATTCGCCTGAGCGAGGTGTAGCTAAAGTTACAGTTTTAAAGTTTAAAAGCAGTAAAATGAACAATATATAAATTTAGGTTATCTCTAGGGGATATCATCCCTTTCGACTTGAAAATAGTAGAAAATACTGTTTTTTAATATGCTAAGTTTAAGGCCGCCGTCTTATATCACAGATTATTTTCCAATTAGAGAAACTAGGACAGCAGGCCAATGACAATAATTAGCAATTATCCTTTGATCGAAATTACCATAAGCACTAATTATTTTTTAATTAAGAATTAGATAAGAGAAACTTGTAATTAAAATGAGAACAAAGGAACGAGTC
Source organism: Pissodes strobi (assembly GCA_016904865.1). Classification (NCBI taxonomy): domain Eukaryota; kingdom Metazoa; phylum Arthropoda; class Insecta; order Coleoptera; family Curculionidae; genus Pissodes; species Pissodes strobi. Next base: position 7,268 of record JAEQML010064818.1, on the reverse strand, counting down.
TTAACTAGATAAGAATTTGAATTGGTAGTTAAGTACGCAACGAGTGGTCAAACTTCTACGGAATACCCACAATTACTTTTAAACACTATTTGGATGGCACTTGAAGGTGTGTATCGAAAGCCAAGGAAAATAAAAGAGGAGGAGGTAAACTTCAGCAGGTACAGGAATATAAATCAAAGGTGGTTTGGGCTATTTAAGCTATGAAAATAAGGAGTTAGCATCATGCAGGGCAGATTATCTTGAATATAGTGTAAACATTTTTAAAGAAAATAGTAACTCGGCCTTCCTCAGCAAGAAATTTCGATAGTGCGCCGCTCTCATCGTAGCCAATACTGTACAGTTGGTAAGGATATAAGCGGATTATTCGTCGTCCTCCATGCACCACCTGCACGCCAGATCTTCTACGTCCGCAGCAGGTGCAAATCTCGGCATACATCATGTTCCTCTTCTTCAAAGTCATAAAAGCTTTCACCCTACCAGGTGCTGTGGCTCCCAAGAGAAATCCAACCTCTCCCATTACTGGAGTAAACCGCTATAGATGTTTGACACGCTCATTCATTGCGTTCCTTAAGATGGTGGTAGCCGTACTGTAGGAAACATCTATTATAGACTCAGATAGCATTGCGGAAACCTGTCGTGCTAGGCGATCGGCCCGAGACATTCGAGACTGATCCTATTATGACCGGTCAAGGTCACCAAGCAGAGTGAACTCAGATCCAGAGGCCGGGGAGCTCTGCTATCCTAGACAATATCTCCCACTGAAAGCTCTTAAGAAGTTTCCGTACCCGTATATGAGGATCGCATACATTTTGACCTGGGCTCTAGGACGACGTGACCGTTTACATACAGGTACGCCATACGATGGGCTTGAGTGATAATAGGGCATACTACAGCCGTACAATCCAATGGCGGAACTTCGGTTGTAAGCCCTACGTGTAAGCAAAAGCTATATTGCAAGCTCACAGACTCACAGAGAATTATTCGCTTTCTTGATGCGGCTGCATATCTGTTACTCCCAGATCTACCCTATAGCTCAAAGATTGGCCGAGCAAGTTGATGGCCGAGGCAATTTCTCCCAGCCTATGCTTCTTTATCAGGATTACTAATTCGCCGTACTTATTTGAGTTGATTATGAGCTCTTTTTACTGGCACTATCTTTCTACCAGCTGTAGTGCTCGTCGCATGAGCCTCACCGTGCGACCGATATTTTAGGCATCGATAACCAGATCATCATCATAGGCTTGAATGTAAAGCTCAGCTTCATTCAGCACCTACAGTAAGCTATTTGCTACAAGACACCAAAGGAGGGGCGATAAAACTCCACTTTAAGGGAAAACCTCTGGCTACCCTGACCACCACAAAGTCGTTACTAGTTTCCACACTGATTGTGCACCTTGATAGCATGACCTTTATCCACCCTAAAATAGAAGAGATAACATTTGAAGTAAAAAAACCACGACTGTGGAGCAACCTGATGAAATCAGAGTTTATGAATTGAATCTTTCAAATACAATAAATTAATTGAATGAATCCAAAAAATGCGGAATATATGACGCTGTTTAAAAACGGCAGAGACATCAGTAAATCTCTCATCATTAACAAAAATGTAATTTTACCTGAAGATATACAGAAACACGCGGTCTATTGAGCGTGAGGCAATATAAAAGAGAATCAAATCTATGAAAAGAAGGATTTGGGAAATAAAGCAGCTGAAGATTAAAATACTGAAGATAAAAGACCCGAAGATAAAAGTACTGAAGATAAATAAATAAAAATAAATAGAAGAACTGAAGACACAAAGACTATAAATGAAAAATTTAAGAAGAAAAAAACAAACTGAAAGAAACAAAACCAAAGTTGATACATCTTTGAAAAGATTTTGTTGTCTTATGTATTTCTCATAAAAAAAGTAGTCACGCCCAATCTAAAGTAGAAAAAGCTGCACAGGCACTAAATTATTGCCTATGACGCACACTTGAAAAAGATTGAAGTTCAAAATGCTATAAAAGAAAAAGTATACAGAAAAAAAGTGAATCGAAAAAGTGCGTTTCAAGAGAAGTTGTTGCTTAAAATTTAGATGCGCTCAAGCACAAAGATTGCAATAAATATGAGGAGTGTAAATTAAAAGAAAACATGACAAATTGGCAAATTTCATCATGATTTAAAAATGAAAATAAAAACTTCAGGATATTCTAACTCATCCAAATCTAGTTCAGAAACGGTCATTTAGTTAGAAGAGGATAACGTATTGTAATATATAACCCTTCGTATTTTCCAGGACGCGTTTATAAGATGAAACATTGGGTAAACGTTACATGTGTAATATAGAACACTTTATAATTCTAGATGACGGAAAGTATCTTTAAGGCATGTTCAAAAAGCAGACCTCAAAAACCTGGGCACGTACGCTGAGATGAAACAATTGGTAATATTTAATGAATAATCCAATATTCCAAATCTCTGTTCGATTTTCACAATAAATAATAATACATTTCAATTTCTATTATATCCTGACAATTCTCGAGCGCGTGATTATTTAAGCCGTATAGCAAAACTATAGAATCATGATCCATGCCTATATTATCAATATGCATGCCTGCAGCAGGCGGCTGCTGAAATAATGTCAAATAGCAAGGCAACGTTACGTTGTCAAGACCGGCGCTGATGAAGACGCCAATCAAAGGATGCGTCATCTCACTGAATAGTGAATTCCCTATCATTTTATGTATGATGAAAAATATTTGAAACCCCATTATAATATTAATGGTTATAAAAGCAAAATATATCTGGAATAGTAATAATATCCATGTGTGTTCTGTTTCATTTTGATTTAGCATGGTTTATTATAATAATCTAAATAATTCAAAAAATGTGTGCAAAATCATTTTCGTTTACATTTGTTGCTTAACAGAAGAAAAGTAGGTAATTTCTTTAGCGAATATATTTTATTCTATTTCTCTTAAGGTTAATTTTGACCAAATAGGGACTGCTAATAAATCCCGCCATTTTTCTATGGCCAGGATGCATGCGGCGCTATTCACCTGTGGGCCCACACATTTTTTTGCAGCGTGGCCGTCTCCTGCCTAGATCCGCTGTCAAGTGGTATAATATGAATTACTTTTTAAAGTCTCAACACAATACATAAACTCATAACTTGTAAATCATAGCGTTGGCAATTATTGCTAATCCCCTGCAGAAAAGCATCTTACAAATACATGTCTCTCATTCTAAGACCATTTGAAGGGTGTCAGGAGAAAAGAGGGACTGTCCTCGTAACAAATGTTAGAGTAAATTCAATTTGAAAGATTAAAACACCATAGTTAATTTTCCTTTTAAGTTAATATAAATGGCTTTTTTTATGGAAAACCTTATATTTTTAAGACAATTAAAATATAATTCATCTTAAACGTAAAAGTGAAATTTCTGTCAAAATTGCTGTAATATTAAGGTAACTTCCGTTCTTTTTAGTTAAAACAGGTTGCAACAAATTATTTTTAAAACTTAACAAATGTTTTTGCCTTTGCTCCTACCTAAGTGTTATGGTGACTTCCCCGATTGATGGATTTCTTGGTCTTGTTAGCCTTCTCAGATTGTAGCATTTTGAATTTAAGTGGATAACCTCCTTAAGTGTAGTTTTAAATTTTGAATATATATATCGCATTTTCTCGAACCAACTTCATCCTGTTCGTTAGAGGAACCTGCATGCATGATCAACATCTACCCTTGTACGTTTTCAGCTTGATTTTTCAGCATGTGGAAGACTGGCATAAAGTTCCTTAACTTCATCACTGGCAATTTTTTAATAGCGAAAAGGAATCTTTGAATTTTTTGAATCTATAGGAATTAGTTCGAAATAACTTTGGAGAGGCAATTCCAACTCAAAAACTACTCCTTGGGCGACTTCACTGAAGACAACTCTGAAACACTGCTATGCAGAAAGAAGGGGATATTCCAGCAGGATTCCATTGTACAAAAAACGATGTGGTACAAGTTGTACATGCTCATTAGTCACTCTCTAATTTTTTGAATCAGGAACAGACACTTTTTTGGATACTTTTTATAGAATAACTCAGTCCACTTCTTAACATAGCTTATCTACCGATACTACAGTAAATGGCATTAGTTTCACTCTAAATGTTAAAATAGTTTGTTGCCAGTCTCTGGGAGATTCCATTATTAATTTCGTGTTAATCAATCCCATTTTTTGTGGTACTCTAAATACGACTGCCACACGAACTGGATGCCACCTGAATAGAGTTGAAACGTCTTATAACGTTTACCATGTAGTGAGTAAAATGCACAATACTGTAGTTCTTATTTTGCCCTCCTGCAACATCCCAAAAAAGATGCAAGTCTTTAAATTCTGGGGACAAATGATTTATACAAAAATCGAAGAGGAAGGGGCACACTTGGTATGGTATGGTAGATAGAGGGTTCGCTCGGCAAGATGTGCCCTTCAACACGTCGACCACAATTATTGATCTTTTGTGCGTACCCTTCTATTTTACACGAAAATTCCCATTTCCTTCGAGAACCTCAGAATATTTCGAGGGTTGAGCTTTTGTAGATCTCCCAGTACCACAAGGGCATTTTCGAGATGCCTCAACCTTTGGTGAGTCAGTGCCTCACATTCGCAGAGTAAGTGTTCTGACGTTTCAGCCATAGTTTGGCAGAATCGGCATTGTTCGTCAGTGGTTCTTCCCATTTTCTTGAGGTGGTATCTCCAGGGGCCATGTCCAGTGAGAAGGTCTACGACCAGTTTTATCTAATATTTTTTTGTAGCTTGAGAAGCGTTTTGTGTAGTTAGGCGAGTGAGAAATGAGTCTTTTGGCCTATCTCTGCTGAGGTGCATTGGCCCCATGTGTCTATTTCCGCCTTTTTTCCCAATTTCTGAGTTCATTCATTACGTGCTCTCTATTGATGCCACAGAATGGTTCAGGCCCGCAAAAGGCAGTCTGTACACCATTTCGTGTGAGCTGGTCATCGGCTTCCTTGCGCTCCACACTTTCGTGCCCTGGTACCCATATATTGTTATAGGGTGATTCTGTTTCTGCTTGCCAGTTGAGCTGCTGCCATCCGACAATCCCACACTAGCAAAAGGTTGATTCTGCTAGATGCTAGCACTTTCAAGGCTGCTTGACTATCTGATAGGAACTTTGCACCTCTTGGGCCATTTTTGGCACATTTAGAGATGGCTATATTGATAGTATTTAGTTCTGTTTAAAATATTGTGGGAGTGTTCCCTAAAGGTGCAGAAATTGGAGACCTAGGTTTGTAAACTCCGGATCCAACTCCTTCTTTCATCTTTGATCCATCTGTGTACCAGATAAGTAATCCCCTCTTCAGTTATTTTAGTCTTTCCCCTGTAATATTGCGGTCTTCATTTAGCACTTCAAAGGTACGATCAAAATGGAGTTTTGTTTCCATTGTGTCAATTGGTTTGGTCATCGCCTCTATCTGGATGTCCTTCAGAATTTTAAGGCGACCAGTAAGGTTTTCTGACTTCAGTTTTTGTCTCTGAGTGACTCTATACGCACTGCTCCAGGCCTCCATTTCTATGCATATGTACACCGGAGAGAGGTCAAGTAGGCTTTCCAGAGCTACTGCGGAGCCGCTTTTCATAGCTCCTGTTATACCCAGAAAGGCGAGCCTTTGTACTCTTGTTAGCTTTCGCTGTATTGTTTATTCCACCACACCAAGCATTGGTAGGTTATAATAGGCTTAACAACAGTGTTATTGGACCACCAGATGGGGGTTTTAGCCTCCATGTTTTACCGAAGAGTCGTCGACAGGCCCAAAGCGCTGCCGTTGGTTTTTTGATATTGCTTTCCAGGTGTGGGTCCCAGGTTAGTTTATGGTCAAGAACGATGCTTACCTTTTTGGAAGCTCTACCGTTGTTTTTTCCCAAAGTGTGTGCTTCAGGGTTCAGCTTTCTTCTTTTTGTGAATGAGATCACTACGGTTTTGCTTGGGTTGACATTTAGTCTATCCTATGTACACCATGTGCTGACAAAATTGAGTGCACTTTGCATAACTGGGTCATCTGCGTAACCTTGGACTTCAAAGTCTGTTTCACTCAGCCTTACCCGTAGATCGTCAGCAACCAGAGACCAAAGCAAGGGAGATAGGACCCCTCCTTGAAGGCATCCCTTTATTACTTTGACTGTGACGGCTATTTCTCCAGTGAACGCGGCGACTTCACGGCCAGTTAGCATGGATTTTATCCATTTTGTAGTGGTTGGTTCCACTCCTCTCCAGGTTGTGGCGCGCTGAATGGATTTATGTGAGGTGTTGTCAAATGCGCCCTCTATTTCTAGAAATGCACACAGCGCCACCTCTTTTTCAGTCAGTTCCTTCTCTATATCGCGGACGAGATTTTGAAGAGCATGGGTGGTAGATTTCGATGGTTGGTATGCGAATTGTTTTGCATGCAGTGGAGCTTTAGAGGAACTTGCTTCTGACGTGTCTATCGATAATCTTTTCCATCGTTTTAAGAAGGAAGGATGTTAAGCTAATGTGGAGGTAAGACTTTGGTTCCTCTTGTGATCGTCGCCCCTGTATTTGGTACGAACGCTACTCAACTTTCTTCCAGTTCTTGGGAATGTAGCCAAATGCAATGCTGGCTGTGAAGATTGATTGAATGTGTGGTAGTAGGTGCTCTATGCCTTGTTGTAACAAGGCTGGAAATATTCGATCTACTCCCGGGGATTTATAGGGTTTAAATCTATATACCGCTCATCTGATTTTGTTTTTTATAAAGATTTGGTTGGCTAGACCCTTTACCCTTTTGTAGGCCGTTGAGCGGTTTCAATGGGCATCATCTTCTTGTATCAGCTCTTCTTTAGTAATTATGCTTGAGCCAGGACAGTGGGTTTCCAGAAGAATCCTTAGACTTTCTTCAGGTGTCTCAGCATAGGTGTCTTGGGCTCTCTTCTTTAGTAGGCCGATTTTATTTGAGCGGTCCTTGGATAGCACTTTTTGTAGACGAATGAACGGTGCTAATTGATCTATCCCTTCACAAAAGGACCTAAAATTAATTAGTTCATTTCTTTTCTATGTTCAGAATATATATAAAATATGCTTTTGCGTTCGAGAGAATGTGAATATTAAAGGTAGTGACGATTGCAATATACATCATTGGTAGCGATATACTTGAGGGAAATGTTTTTTTTTGGTAGTCCGTTGCTACTATTCTTACCCTGGAATTGATTGCCTTTGGCTGCACAAATGATTGAATTTTGTTTGAATTGCTATAGAGCCACTTCGGCC
>JAEQML010064817.1:0-21666 GCA_016904865.1 Pissodes strobi | reverse complement strand
ATAGCCTTTTGTTATGAGTTTTTGTGTTATCGCCACTCACAAAAAAAGAAGAAGTTGCCACTGCGATTTAACTCGCCGAAATCGCGTATTTCACCGTTCTCCACAACAAATAACACAATACGTAGGTTATCCCGACTTCTGATCTGTAAACGATTAATTTTTAGTAACACGTTTTATTTCGCCAATACACCTTCGCCAGTACAGTTATCATAATTCCATAACGCCATGTACAGTTATTATAATTCCATAACGCCATGAGTCGACTCTGCTATCGTACAAATAACTATATCTACGCCTTATTTCTATTCTATCTATATACTCCATATTATATAACACCGATTCGATTTTACTGCTGCGCCATTCGTTTTCCAGGGTTGTCACGTCCTCGCCTATTTGGACGTCGCACGTCGCCTCTCCAAAATTTGCTTGTTACAATATAGTTTCGGCATAGTAGGATTACTCACAGATAATTTGTATTTAATTTGATCAAAAATAAGGTTTCTCGATTGCTTCAAAGTGTTTTTAACTTGTGTTGTCACATTCCTTGAGATTTTTTGCCAGACAAAAGTGGCTGGATTTAGAAATAAAAAATGTGTACAGTAAACGAAGAATGTTTGAATTAGAAGCATACAGACTTTATACAAAACTAACATTTAGATTAACAACTGTTGAACATGGACAATGGTACGAGTTCCAGAGAAAAATGTTTTTAGTAATTGATACAAAATACATCAAGAAAATGTCAACCATCAATAAAAAAGTTAAAAAACTCAGAAAAATTAAACCTACGGCTGATAGTTCTCAGGAAGTCGTAGACCTTGTGGAAAACCTATCTTCTCAATCTTTTGATAAAGCTTAATTGGATCTTTTAAACAAAAGTCTGAATTTTGCATTGCCTCCACCCAAGGATAACTTACTTAATATTGTAAAAATATAAAAAGCTCTATTCAACATCTTCCTGACTGCTAAAGGATTTGTTAGAGAAGCATGTACGAATAAGATCTCAAAAAATGTAATTAATAATAATGTTAACTCTCAACCTGGAAAAGGAAAAAGTATAATCAAGAGATTTAAGGAGAAAGATGTTTTCTATCTAAAAGCTGACAAAGGTAATAAGGCTATTATATTAGACAAAAGCGAATATTTTCAACGGTTTGATATTTAGTCAAATCCGGACCCTATAACAAAATCTCAAGGAATCCATTGTCGAAGATGGTAACACAAGTTAAAAACAGTTTGAAAATTTACCTATACAACAACAGAATTCAGGAGTACTAAATTTCTTAGACTTCATAAGCAAAATTTAAGACACGATTCTTAATGAAGGTGAAATTTTAATCTCGTTTGATGTAAGCTCATTGTTCCCTAGTGTACCGATCCCACAGGCCTTGCAATACCTTGGTGAAATACTTGAGATGAATAGTTTTGATAACGAAATCAAACAAGAGTATTTAACTTTAACCAAACTTTGCATGGATCAAAATTATTTTTAATATAAAAATAACTATTACCAACAACTTGAAGGCACGGCAATGGGCAGTGCCGTTCTTAGCTGATCTCTTCAGCCAAGAGTCCGAATATTTTCCAAGGGTATGGTACAGGTATGTGGATGACATTTTCGCGATTTTCGACACAAAAACCGCTAATATTGAAGATTTTGTAACAAAACTAAACGACCGTTTCTCCTCCATTAAATTTACTTATGAAGTAGAGAACAATGGCCAACTACCATTTTTGGATACTGTGAACTAATTAAAATCATTAATTAAATATCACGCTGTCGTAAGTTTGAACTTGAACTTGAAAAATGTTATATAAACATTCACTGTTAATTATAAACAATTTGAGCGGTCGACGGGAGCGACTTTAATCCTTAATGATGCAGCCATCAGCATTTTGTAACATATAATTACGCAGGCAAAACGCCAAGTTCACCAGGATTTCGGGTCTCTCAAACCGCTCAGTCTAGTTGCGGGGCAGTACACAGGTACGTCCACTTCTGGCTGTTCTATCCCACAACCCTCATAACTGAGAACACTTATGCACAGGTATAAGGTTGTCAGGTCCTTACCTAACCTGGATGAACGTATGCATAGGTATACAGCATTCGGGGGCTACTAAAAGTATAGAGAGAGTCGAATTTATGAAGTATCAGAACTTCCAGAAAAGGGATAGTTTTTGGGGAGTTTTAAAAAGTAGTGAAAGTGCCTTAGCAATTTATGATAACCTTAAAAGACTTACCTTATAAATATCAGAACAAATACCTAAATAAAAGACAACCCGCTCACATAAACTTTATTAATAAAATAGTGACGTCGCTTGCTAGACAAACTTTGAACTTAGCCTCCCTCGAGAAGACATGCATTTCATATTAATTGGGTATAGGGTAAACTCTACCGTTGTTAAGTTTGTTTGTAAATAAACTTGTTACTGTTTTTATCGATGTGTCTCCTTTATTATCTCTTCTCAACTTGACGTAGTGCGTTCCTAAATCTGAGTTACTCTCCTACATGCTAAGTAAGGCGTGGCGTCACAGATAAAAATACAATTCGTGACAATACTTTAGTAATTAGGAATGATAATAAGGAACTAGAATTTGATATTTACAGAAAAAATACTGCCACTAACCGATATATTCCTAATGACTCCTTCCACTCCGACCAACATAAAATGGCCAGCTTTCGTTTTTTAGTACACCGTTAACTTTCCTCTTAGCAGAGAAAGATTTAATAATGAAAAGGAAACAATTAGGAATATTGCGAAAGTTAATGGTTTCAATACCAACTTAATAAATAAACTAATTAATAGGCATTTATTTAGAAAGACCATTCGTGATTCCACTTGTTTTGTTAATCAGGATGAAAATACAAAATATGTTTCGATACCGTATAATCCTCAGTATACTAGAGGACTTCAAAAAGTTTTTAAGGAAGTAGGTTTAAAATTAGTATATAAGACTCAGTTTAACATTAAGAAACTATTAGGTGGTTCAAAGGACAAAATTGACAGGTTAGAAAGAAGTGGAATATATGAAATTGGATGTATGGATTGTAACCAAAAATATGTTGGGCAAACTAGAAGATCTATACAAACGAGATTCAAAGAACATATAGCTCATTTAAAGTATGGTAGAACAGAAAAATCAAGTGTTGCCGAGCATGCTTTTGATAATAATCATAGAATAACAATTAAAAAATTAAAATTAATTCATAATATAACTGATAGAAGATTATTAGACGCATATGAAAGTATAGACATTATTAAATCTAAGAATAGTTTAAATAGAGATAGAGGGCCTATTCCGTATAGTCCATTGCATTGGTTAACCAAGCGTGACTAATGGGATTCCAGGATTGGTTCTTTTTGGTTCCGCTTGATTATGCAAACAGTAGTATAAAAGAGAGTTAGGTAGTAATTTTAGTCTTAATCATCTCCTGATGATGCTAACATGGTTAGCTAAACGCGCGTCGAGTGCAAAAAATTCTGTTTGGGTATTGTGGATAAAACTCTGTTTTAACGCACTTAAAGAAATTGATAAGTAGGTACTTAGCGATTCCAGAAGAGTAAATCATTAAAACAGTTTATTGTACCTACAAATCAATAATGTTCGAAAAAAATTCATGCGCTCGAAATCATTAAAAATATTTTATCAATGTGATGGCAAAAGAAGGTTATTGTACATACATGTTTTTGTCGGCGGGTAGCATCTCGACCTTGCCGTTTCCTAGTTTTTAAAGTGAAATTCCATTCGCCTGTTTTTAGCCAAAATAAATTTTTCAATTACTTTTTCATCACACACACTTTCATTTTATGTTTATAAAAACGCCAAGAAAAAGAAAAACACCATTTAATACTGATGTATGGTCAGATATTACTGCAAGAAAAGAACTTTTTTCAATTTCTTGCAAATTGTGTTCTCTGCATACTTCAAACATACATTGCAACAAACGCGCGAATCACTTAGATGCTTATCTAAATCCGAATCAATATTTCTACTATAAAAACACCCCAGTGTTAACTGAATCACTCTTCTCTTTATGTCCACGAAGAGAAATGTTACGTGTCCCACATAATTTTAATGTGATTAATTTTTGAAACAACCGACCGATTTTGTTTAACTGTTTCATTAGTAATATTTATTTGTCCTGCATAAGCCTTACTTAAGCAAGACGCAGTATTTACATATTCCTAATAACTAAAAACTCACCAGATTGTGTTTATGCTGTGGAGAATTTTCGTGTTTTTTAAATTTAGAGGTCTGTTTTTTTTTTAATATATGCCACTGAATTCACTTTAACCCTAGGTTAGTCGCGCAAGAATTGTATACGCGTATAGTCGCGTATAAATCACTTTAATAAGAAAAAAAATTATAAATAAAATCAATGGTCATATTTTTGGATTATTGGGGGTGTTTAATATTTTTATAAGACAAAAAATATTTGCTAATATTTGTAACATATTTTCGTCTTCAGTAATACGGTCGTCTGTTCCTCATCGCTTATCTCTTTATACTACTTTAACCAAATATCTGGATCACTACTTGTTTCAGCCATTTGTCGTTTAGGTGAACGGTCCATTATCTATCTGCGAAATACACTGTAATATGTACATACAAATATAATATGTACATAGAAACAAATGCATACCTAGATACAAATACATATACAAAAAAAAACAAAATAAAAAAAACACAAATACATATGTACATACAATGTACAAATACAGTGTAATATGTACATATAAAAAAAAATTGGTTTGAAGAACTAGGTAATTGCAAATTTGTATTTATCCTCAAAATTTGGGATATAATATTAGTAAGAATTATTATGATACATCACAAAACCTTGTATACAACTCGTGACGTCTACTGCCGCAATAAATACTTAAACATAATACAAAATATCTTAAGAAACCTATAAACACACCTTTTCAAAATGGCTACACGATTAGTCGCGCGGGGCACAAATGTCACCCAGTCGATTATTTCAGGCTAAATACGGAAAACGACTAACTTCTCAATAAACCCGCCTAGGATAGCATAAAGAGCTTCGAATGCTCAGCAGCTACTAAAATCCATGGACGCCAGAACGTTCCTGTTAAAAAACTGTGTTGTGAAGAGTGGGAGTGGGTGACATATGTCACCCGCGCGACTAACCAAGGGTTAACAAAATAATTTGCCGTAATTTTCTATTAAAGACTAAACAAAAATAAAATGCTTCAAAGTATTGGGAATTATCTAATTAGTTTAACATAGAACCCATTCACTTATCTACAAAATTCCATCGTCACTATATTATTTCTCTAATGATCTAAAAACTCATCTCGACTCCCTCCCTCCCTGGACTCGAGTAAACCGTTATAAACGCAAGTATTGCAAATTATTATTAAATTAAGCTATAAACTGTGGATCTGAATAGCGCACGGATGGGCCTTGACTTCTCGTGATTTTACGAACATTCCCGATCTATTTGCATGACGAAAATGCATTCAACTAGAGCGCCGAACACCAGCGCATGGCAGATTTAGAATAGATGTGATGTGAGGTAGGAGGCCATCGGACGCTCAGTCACAACAATGTATTTTGCGGCCAGTGGAGATTCAAAAATATGTAGATTCGCAAATTATAGTTAGTTTATGTTAAATTGCATGAAGGGAAGGAGATTTTATTTTTCTATTTATTTTCGCAGGGCGTGCGCGCGCACGTACGGTACACATTGAGAAACCGCCCCTGCTTCTAACAGACGCTAAAGTATCTTCACCAGCATTTCGTAAATGTTTATATTTCCTTCCTAATATTCTCCTTACAGTTGTTTGTGTTTTTTTGGTCTTTACAATTTTATTCCTTTACCTTTTTCATTCCTTAACTTTTGAATACTTACAACTATTTTTTATTTTATTTTGAAAATGCTTGATAGTCCTAGAGCAACCAATCGTTCCCCTAATAGAGCTAAATCTTTGAAAGGCTATTTTCGCCATTAACTTATCAACCTTGTTGCGATTCTTAAATAAGAAAAATTTATAATAAGCAATATAATGTTCTTTACAAACCTCATCTAAAGAATTTTTACCCTTACCTCTTCTCACGACGCTTAACAAGTTTGGTATAATTCAACTGGTAGTTTATCAATGAAGCTTTTTAATGAACTACCTTTCAGTTCAAGCATTACATTTTTAATAGAGCTATATCTAGCATATTGTCCCATTAATATATAATCATAAGTTTACAGTTCCTTTCTCTATTTAAACAGTTAACGCTTGATCAACACTCATCTAATGCAGATTGAAAAGCAACAGTTTTCCTTACGAATAAAAAAAATCATGATCTAATTATAAGAAATTTTAGAAAGCATGTTGTCCTGTTTCAAGGCTGATGTAAAAGAGTAGTTATCGTAGGGCCATCTCAATAAGGTAAAATTAATGTAGTTATTACTCTATTAACTTCCGATAATGGTTTAAGATTTAAAAATTAGTATATTCACTCAAATTATATATTATATCGGCCAAAATACAACTTTTGACGAAATTTATTAAAGTAAGTTAAAGAAATGTTTTGAATCGTCCTGTGAAGAAGATAGAATACCATTGATCGAAATTAAACCTAATTCTATTATCATATTTGATTACATTGTTTGTTGTAATCAGAATATTATGTGATACCACTTCTTTTTCGGAAGACATAAAAATACTGTAATCTACTAAATTGCATAACTATGTTGGGGTTTGGAACCTTCGGCAACATGCACTAAAACGGAGTTTTATCCACAATAGGAGATGATTAAAACTGACAGTTTTAATCATCTGATGATGCTAACATGGTTAGCGAAACGCGCGTCGAGTGCAATAATTCTGTTTCGGTATTATGGATAAAACTCCGTTTTGGTAAATTGCATAAGCTACTAAAGAAATATCACCCTGTCCTAAGTTTGAACTTGAACTTGTAGATTGTTATAAAAACATTAAAGGCAAACTATAAACAACGCGAGCAATCAACGGGAGTGATTTTCAACCTTAAGCATGCAATGATCATCACTTTTTTAATATAAATACGCTATCTAACTTTCAATTCTTCAGACTTTGTTCTCACCACTACCAGCTCCCAGGTTAGATATACAGCTGCCTCCGAGTTCTATCCGCTCCTAAAGTTAGCTATCTATACAGCTGCTTTAGGTTCTACTCCTCTATTCCTTACCAAACCTGCTACCGGTTAGTCACTTGACGACTGCTAGCTGGGACTAGGGGTTTCACAACCACCGTAGTAAAGTCAAATCAAGAAGTTTGTCAGAGTTCTGAGAAAGACAAGTGTCTAAATAGTCAGTTAAAAAGTTTAGTGAAATATTTTAGTGCTCTTAAATAAAACCCAACTCTTAAGAAAAACTATAATTATAAGACAGTAAACAAAGACCTATAAACAATACCTCAATTCGAGAAAACATGCGCACCTTAGTAATCGGGTATAATGGAATATCATTTTTTGACCAATAGTCATTGTCAAAGTTTTATCGTTAATACGTAACTCGGCTCCGGTCTACCCCAGTTACCCCCGGCACACTAAGCAAGGCGTGTCCTCACGAATAGAACATACAGTGACATATTAAGGAAAGCGCTAAAGGTGCGTACAGACATGCAACAGAACATCGTAATGTAATCTCACCGCGTATCGAGTCTGGACAGCACTCTGCAACATCGTAACAGCACACTAACAGCGTAACACCGTAACATCGCAGCGTCCCATCAGTTGTCGGTCTTTCGGCGTCGCATTAAAGAAATGTTCGCGCTGACGTTGCACTGTAAATTTGCATGTGTGGACGTGTCTGCGAACCATATAGCGTTCGTTTCGTTTTCGTCGTTCACCACTAAAATAATTAATATCTGGGACGCCTATATGTTACGCGTGGATGTTTCGCGGCGATGTTCTGTTGCACCTAAATTAAATAGAAAACCTTATCACATCGTAACTACGTCGCGCAACTATATATGTTGCGTGGTGGAGTTACGTTACACTGTTCTGTTGCATGTCTGTACGCACCTTAAGACCCCGTCATTGTACTAATCGCGACGCGGCTCTTCTCTGAGACGTTATTCTTTTAAAAAAACGTGTCAACCATCCAAAACTATTCGTGACAATACTGATTGCTTTTATTTAACCCAAAAATATTCTTCTGATCCTGAGCAATTAATTAGAAATATTACTATTTTAATAATAATATTTAAACAGGATGGTACAAATTTTAAACGTACTTGTGATGATCATACAAATACCGATATGTCTCATCAACAATCTAAACTATTTCTATAAAAATGAATGAGAAAATTGTGCCCTAAAGCCTCAGAGTCAAAAATTCGCCAAGAAAAAATGTTAAAACCAATTACTGAATCTTTGCAGGAATTAGAATTGGTGGTGGAAATAAATTTTGCGTTAACCTTAATGAAGAGGACAGACCATAGACATTTTCGGTTTCAATTTCCAAAATGAAATCAATATATAGTAGTTTAACATTTTCACCATATGATGGTTTTAGGCAATTATAAATTGAAAATCCCACATAATTAATTTTATTATATTAAAATAAAATTATTTGCATTTAAAGTGCAACTAATTTTTTAGAAAATACAGTTAAATCTTTGAAATAAGGTTTTGCAATAAGATGTTTGCATCATCTTTTCTATTATTTTTTGCTCATTCAGTAACCAATCTAATGTCAGTTCTTCTGTCGATATATTCGATTGTATCTCGATAAATGCTATTATGCGCTAATTTATATGATATTTTAAATTATTTTTGATTTTAAATCAATATATTTTTTAGCCATGGCGACTCACTAAAATGATGCACTTTGTATACTTTAACTATTTCTAGTTCATTTTTAATGCACTGTTTCAATAAAGAATAATAAACCAAATAATTTTCCTACAAATAGAAAATTCATTATGTTTAAATTTTCCTGTTTCTGCAGTGCCAGAAATATTCATTATGTTTAAATTTCCAATCTTATTATTTGTTAACCAGATCATGGACCATGGTTGGAAGATATTGAGACATTGCATATCCATGAAGCTTGGTTGCATCCAAATACATAATTTATTTGCTTGGTTCTGATGGATCATAAATTGAAATAAATTTGTTATTTGCTATAAATTTTTTACATATACAAGTACTGACGCCTCCACATACATCACTTTATAGAAAATGCAACATATCAGGATCGGTTAGCAATTCTAATGCAAGTGTTCAAAAATATCTGCAAGGAGTGTGTTACTCCTTGAAGATTTTAAGTACTCGATCTACATTGAAACAAATTAAAGACAACTTTGACCCTATCATAATCTTTTTTTAGAAGTATGTTCATCTGTTAACTCATTATAAAATTTATATGGAAAAACTCCTTTTAGGCCAAAAATATATTTTTTTTCGTCTTTAAAATATTTTGATACATTTTTACACTGAAGATCATCAAGTGTTTCAGATAAATTTTCTAAAGAGTATGGTAAGAATTGGAAGGAATCTATAAGCCTAAGATAACAATATAAATTTTTTAATTTACCTGATTTTTTATCGAAATGAGTCGACTTCAATATGTTTTTCGAATGATATTGATTTTTCTTTACTTCGGGCTATTACTGATATTTATTCATTATTTTGACTATATTCTTAGTAAACAAATGGAAATCATAGTTCCTCAAATTATGGAATATAATAGGAATAAAATTTGGTTATTTGTAATTTAAATTGCATATTGAATATGCAGGAATTATATTTCCCAGTATGGCAATGATCATCCACTTTATTGTTGTCAATTGGTTTGTTGCAAATATGACATTCATTATTGTAGTTAAAATGTATTTTATCTAATTTGAATAATTTTTAATTTCTTTATTAATGTTAATATATTTAGCATATAAATAACTAACATCTCTCTCTAAAAAAAATATGAATACTTGATCACAATGAGGCCTTTTCTATAGTTCAAATCTTGAAATACAGTCATTAAAAGAACATTTAATATAATAAGCAAATTAATATGGAATGTGTTAATATTTTTAATAATGTAAGATGATAATTATCTAGTTCCAGATGTAATTCCATGTTTGAAGTATCATCATTATTTAATATAGGTTTAAGGATACATTCTATATCAGCCTATACAAGGAAAGAAACTTCCATCTGTTTTTGAATTTTGGTAAATTTAAGAATATTTCCTGGAACACTAGGTCCAAATTTGTGGGCTTCTATCACAGCCATCACAAAGATGTTTTTTGGCATTATGTTTAGATACTTATTTTGAACTTAACTTAGACAAATCGGAAATACAACAGTAATGAAAAGTTCCATTATGATCACCAATTAATAACGATTTACATGAATTGGTTTCTTATTTTTTTGTATAGTGGAGGGGACCAGTTATTTTAAATTCTAGCTTTAAATATTTTTCAAATTGTTCCCCACCATACACATTAATTGAAAACTCGTTTTGGGATTCAAATTTTGAAATGTCTTTTAAAGTAATTGGAAAGTTTTTAAATGTTACATCCAAAGTGTCGTGAAGTGTGAGTAAGATGTAACTTCACAAGTCAATCCAGTAGGACGAAGAATTGCTGCTACAACTGCCCATGGGAAACAAAATTCATCATCATTTCGAGGATTAACATTTATAATTAAAATTTCTTGAGGTAATGGAATTTTGATGAAGCACATAGATGATCTCATTGCATCGCATTTTCAATGGAATCCATAATGAAAAAATAAAATAAATACAAAAAAAAGAGAATTATTTTTGAATACTTCCAACAAAAAGAATATAATTTAATTTATTTGCAAAATTTTAGAACATTGCATCAAATGAACAACTTTACCTGAGCCGCATTCTAGTAATTCATCTGATTTTTGTTCTATTATTTTAAACGTTTCGCCTAACATAGGTAGTAAGTATGTACCTCTGCAAACCAATTGAAAAGATGTGTTAAAAACGCTTACATTTTACACATAATTAGTACGATTGAAATACAATCCAAACAGTTCCATAATTAATTTTAGGGCTGCAAGCCTCCCAAGTCCAGCTTCTATTAAATACAAAATTATATCCAAAATGATGCCGAAAATGTCCTAATATCTATAGAAAATTCATTTGATAAAATCATGTAGGATATTATTCGCTTTTTAAAAGTAGATTTTATGATTTAAATACCATCTTGACGGGTGATGATGACATTATTCTTGGAATTGTTTGTTCGAATGTGACCACAATTTGTTTGATTGTATTGTTTGCGCTTCTTGGTAATCATTAAAAATTTGAATACAATAACTAAAAGTAGAAGAGGCAGAAATCACATCACTCCATGAAATGTGGCTAAACTGATCATATCGTAAAATATGATTTTTAATGACTGATTCATGCGGTAAATTATAATTTTGATAGTTATTAACTATGAGTGACGATGTAGAAGTTTGATGTGGGACTTTTTGCCTGCATGGAATTAAATAAACGCTATCTTTAAAGCGATTAGGACTATTTTGCCCGCAGGAAGCTATAAAATTACTATTGGTTAAAAAATTGTTCGTTTATGCAGCTAATTGAAGAAGTTTGACTCCAAAGTACTATTAAATCCTCATAATTACGAAAGATATCGTTTAATTTGAATCGTTTGTTTGACAAATTATCAGTTTCATAAGTATTTATTTGTTTATCCGTTAGAGAACAAGAAGGAAGGAAATCACGTCACAAAAATTCAATTAATATCAATTATGCCTCTGTCATCAACAAGAAAATCTGATTAGTATTCTAATGTATTACTATGTTGCTAGTATTCTATGGTTCTTGGCGTATTGACGCGATCAGCCAAATATTTGCTACCCTGAGAATAAAATATTAGAAATATTAGAGACGCTGGAAGTTGAGAGACATGCTGCGTTCCACACCACTCCTCTTCGGGAGGAGTGGAAGGGCGAACAATCCGCGAGGTTTTCGGTGACTTGGGCTATGGTATATTTAAGAGCGTGGCATCCCGCAGCCGTGTGACGTATATACATTCGCGTCGCGCTATAAGTTCCCGGCTATGACCTCACCATCAAGATTTAGGCCACTTGGGCTATATCATTTAAGCGGCTATATTATCTGTCACCCGCCATTTGTAATACGTCATATGTCATTTGTCATGCACCATAAATTTCCGGCCATGACGTCACCATCAATATTTAGATCACCTGTGCTTTATTAGTTTTTAGGTTATGTTATCTGTCACCTGTCAACGACAATTTGCTATGGTGACGCCTTCTCACCAAACGTCGCTGGCTGGTTGCGACAGAGTTTTGCACCAGAGAAGCAAACGTACAGAGAATTATAGATATGCGAACCTGACTGCTGATTAAAATGATGTACCACGCCATGACATGGTGGCGCTCTAGTCTCACCCAACGTCATTGACAAGTTTCGCTGCACGATTTTGCACCGAGAATCATGTCCGGAGAATTATAGATCGGTAAATCTGTATGCTGGTTAAAATGACGTTTGCGAAAATAACACGGACACTGCGCGGGGTTGGGCCTTTTAAACAAGTCCTAGCAAGTTGAATTTGGCCACTTGAAACAACAAAATGCGGACCTTTACAAAGATGAATAATATGAAAAGTCTAATAATTATTCTTGTCCCCCGTTTAGTTTGGGTTAGTAAGATACCATTTCGCAAAAATGTGTGAAAAATTTTTTGAACCATATAGAATTGCCAACTGTTTTGTTTTAAACAACAAATTCGCGGGTCATATTTTATGTGAAAAATTCCAAAAACAGTTTTAAACAACCCTGGCATCAATTATATACGAAATAAATTTTTAACGATTTGCAAAGCATTATTGATGCTAAGTTTTTACATTACCAATAGAATTTCCTCGGAAATGGGAGTATATATTTTATGATTCTTGTTAATTTATGTAGGGTAAATTTGACATAACTATTTGGGTTTTAAGTTTATAATTATTTCGATCTACTTTTTTTTTATGGCAGTGGCACACACACTAAAGGGAGACCCTATGGCGCTCGACGAGCGGTGTGTGTGCGAAGATGTTGATTGACACGGCTCTTGAATATTTGTAAGTTGTAATTAATGGGAAACAGATGTCCTGGGAGTGAGTTCCAGAGTGATGCAGTGCGCCAGACAAAGGAGTTCTTATAAAGCGATGTTCTAGGTGTTTCCAGTTGTACGACGAACTGGTGCGCTCTTGCCGTCTGTCGTGACTGTCTGACAGGAGTTGCCAGGGGCGGGATGAGGCGGACCAAATCCTGGGAATATCTGCCGTGAAAGTATCTGTAAAACAGAGATATCTCGGCTACATGTCTGCGATGTTCCAGACTATCTAGATTCCGGGTCAACTCCGGGTCGCCGACGAGACGCACAGCTCTCTTCTGAATGGAATCCAGCAGCTTTAGGGTGTGCTTTGGTGCGGCACCCCAGATATGTGAGCAATATTCTAAGCTCGGTCTTATTTGCGCTTTGTAGAGCAAGAGCAACTGCTGCGGTGTATAGAGTTTTTTGTTGCGAAATAGCGCACCAAGCTTCTGGGAGGCTGATTTTGCGATGTTAGCAACGTGGTCATGCCAGGACATATTGCTGTTGACCGAGATACCCAGCAGTCCGATTGACGAGGATGAAGGAATGGTCGAGCCTGCCATAATGATGTCAGGTCCCGCTGTATTGGCCCTCTTGGTAAACGTGGCTGCTTGGGTCTTTGCTGTATTGAACTGGACCAAATTTCGGTCGCCCCAAGTTTGAACTTTCTCCAGGTCTTGATTAATTGCTGTAATCTGCTCCTGTCTGCGGTGATGAGTCTCAGTCGCTGGTAAGGGTTTTTCTGATCTAAACTGAGAGACAAGGGTACTGTCATCTGCAAAACTGTAAACAGGATGATTTGTTTCGGTCAGCAGGTCATTAATATAGATGAGGAACAGAGTTGGTGAAAGTATTGCGCCCTGAGGCACGCCCGCGTTGATGGTGAATGTGCCCGAGATGTGTCCATCGACTGCAACGTGCAGAGATCGGCTCTTAAGGAAACTGCCAAGCCAGCTGCAGAGAGAGGCTGGCAGTCCGAAGGACGGTAGTTTGTTGAGCAGTCCGTCATGCCAAACTCTGTCGAATGCCTTTGAAATATTCGACGCAATCGCTCGAGACTCTCCGTAGTTCTCAATTGCCGTATATCTCCTGTCGATCTCTCTTTGCGAAAGCCGTATTGATTATCGCTGATTATTTTGTTGTTCTCGAGGTACTTGAGTAGTTGCTGATTGACTACACGTTCCTTGACTTTGGAGATTATTGGAAGCAAGGCAATTGGACGATAGTTTGAGGGCGTGGTTGCACTCGAGCGACTTTCCAAGAAGATGGGTAAATCCCTTTTCCGTAAGACAGAGAAAAAAGCCTGAAAAAAACGGGTGTTAGTTCGTTGGCGCAGTTCTTTAACACGATGGCAGGTATTCCGTTCGGTCCTGATGCCTTTTGCGTATCTAGATTTTTAACACGTTAACTGCCACGTGAATCAAGTGTGTCTCACAAGTGACATATTCATTTAGGCTATGTGAACCATCCGTGATTCACGTGCAAACTATTACTTTTATCTCTGTAGCTCGCCAGCGATTCACACTGGTCATATAAACGCACGGTAGTTAAAAAAGCATGGCCTCATGAACAAATTAAGGTAGTTAGCCCACGTAATTTTCTTATCGGACGTTAAATATAGTTTATTCTTAGACGCTTTTTATTGAGAAAATGAAATAAATACTATTACATGTAAAAAAATATACAGAATGTGTACCAACATACAAACTATACAGATCTTAAATCTAACATAAGAATAACTGCTATTCTTTTGAAAAAAACATGTGATTTTGTGAAACAGGTCACGCAGTAGTACTTATCGCATTGGATGCACTTTCATCTAGTTTGTGCAGTATTTTTGGCTGTCATGGATCTGCCCTTTTCTTGAGGTATTTTAGAATAGCAAAAGGAGCATCTTATCTTATTATAACGAGAATAGACAGGTTTTGTCACGTATGATTCACACGGCCTGCTATGCAATTTCGATCAGCGAGGCCACGTGAGACATACTTGCTTCACGGTCAAAAACGCAAATTTTGACAGCTCTTGACATGTAATAGATACCTTATCATCTTTTTTAAGATTCTGGAAGTATAATAAGGAATTTTTAGGTCGTGGCCCATGGGGTCCAAAAAAAAAAGTTGTATTGTGGCAGTTAACGTGTTAAGGATTTTACGTTAAGTTCATTCTTCATTATTTATTAGATATCAATCATATAGTAACCAATTTCTTGCTAGTTGTGATTTGAAATGAAAATAAAACATGTTATTTGCTGATTATGATATATTCTTATTATACAAAAAAACATCCAACTAATCTAAATTGACTTTTTTTTCATGTTATTTTAACGCAATAAATGCAACATTTTATGAACTGTTGCACCGGGCAATGTGTAAATAGCTAGTATAACGAAAAATACTATAAACGTAATTATCGTGCATTTGATAATTTTGCATCTCCAGGTGTGGCACACAACATATTTGAAAGATTTTAAAGGATTTCTAAACCAGGAATATGATGTATCTGGTCTCCTAAAAAAAAAACAAATGCAAGAATTATTAAGTAAACAAGATATTGTGAAATGACATTTAAAAATACTAGAAAGACCAAAAACTGACATTTTCTGAAGATAGAATAAATTATATCGACACCTCAGAGGCCAAGTGGCGTAACCCTCAAAATGGTCAAAAATTGAATTGTTGTACTAAAGGATGCTCGGAGTAAAAATACATCACTTAGCCAAAGGATGTAACCCGCAAAGCGAATTAAGGTTGTTAAAAATCGAAGAAATCAAAAATATTTTAATAGTCGTAAGCCTTTTACAGCAAGGCTAAGTAATGTAACCCTCTTGTCACCTTGTCCTTACGTATGGGAAAAAGCTATTTGGCGTAAGCCACCATACAAACCATACCGGGTAAATATCTGACGACAAAAATGTGGTAACCCAGAAGTTAACGGTTTTGTAACGAATATTACTTTTAACCATTGTTGCATTTTCTAGTATTTTGTGATGTTTTTAATTGTCGTTGTTTATCTTACAACTGTTTGCCTTTTTCTTCACTTCAACGTACCCTTGTTGGAAAATAGAGCCGCTTCGGCTCTGGCCCCAGGGTGTAAACAGCACAAGTGCTAGTTTAGTGACCCTAACGAAGCTGAAAAATCTAAAGGAAATTGGAAAAATGGTCGACGTTTCGAGTAACAAACCTGCCCCCATTGTCAGAAACAAATAACAAATCTAAAAATGAAAATGGTTAGTAAATGCAATTAAAACAGTGAAAAGCTCGTGCACTTTGTTTTGACAAAGTTAATTCAAAACTTGACAAAGTGCACAAGCTATTTATTTACTGTTTTAATTGCATTTACTAACCATTTTCATTTTTAGATTTGTTATTCGTTATTGACAACGGGTTGTTCCTCGAAACGTCGACCGTTTTTCAGTTTCTTTAAGGTTTTTCAGCATCGTTAGGATCACTAAATTAGCACTTGTGCTGTTTACACTCTGAGGTCAGAGCCGAAGCGGCTCCATTTTCCAAAAAGGGTACATTGAAGTGGAGAAAATGGAAAAGCTTTGATGTTCAATAATTATCGAAACGTATTGAGTTTTCCTATAAATTCAATTTACGAAATTGAATCTGCAGTAAAAAAAGAGAACGATATGGGCACCTCCTGAATGGCCTACCATAATCCGCAATGCACGGAATGCAAAACCCTATAGCCTAATTATACTTTCATTCGGTAGCTTCAACGACTTTAACCCTCCAACGAACAATTTTTCCAGACTCCATTAACAGAACAAACTTTGGAAAACAACTAAATTTTAAAAATATTCGGAGCGTTATAGTTTGTAAAGATAGTGATGTTCTGGGAATGTATTACAATTATGTAGAGACTCGTGGATATGAGCCCTTTACATTACCGAAAAACTTGCAGTCTAGACACACACCAAACAAGAATTGAAGCCCAATAAGACCTACAAACCCTTGTTAAGAAAAAAATAATTCTCGAGATGTATCTTGAGATACACTTTCTGAAACTGATGAGGAAGATACATCAGATAATGTTACGAAACAACAAAAAACGAATACTTACGAATTTATTTTTGCAGTTAAAAGTTTATGTTTAGTTATAATGGAAAGCTGATGTTTTTCATCAAGACTTTTTTTTTCTATAATTACATTTTTTACCAATATTTATGACAACTCTAATCAATAAAACTATGTTAAAAATTAAGCCATTTTATTAATTTTAAATCTGGCCAATAGACGTATCCTACTAGCTTACGTCTCCCAAATAACTACAAGCTTGGTTTATGTACATGTCAAGTGACGTAACCCACATTTTTTGGAAATATTTTGGTTTTTTTATATAAAAAGAGTGTTTCTCATTAACCTCCACATTGAAAAACATTTGGTATTAAAAAAAACTTCAAAAAGACTCTTATTTTGTTTTGTAATTATTTCTAATTTATAAATTATAAAGTTTTTTCAACTTCCTGAAAAATTTACTTTTTGTGGGTTACGCCCCTTGGCTTTTGAGGTGTCGATATATATATCCATCACATTTCATATTTACGTTTGTTACTAAAGGCTCATAACTTACTCTCATTATTACGTTCTAGATAAGCTAGTTATTCATATCTCGCTATGTATCTCGTTAAAATGAGGCAAAAATAAAACAAAAATAATGGTGACATGTTATATAATGTTGGGATCATCCGAATTAAAAGTAAGTAGGTCCACGGATTATTACATTACTCGGAACATTCCGATTTTAGATTCGTATCTACGTACACCAAAGTGTGAGGCTTCACGCATGCGTACCTGCTAATTCAGAAAATGCAAATATTTTTTAAACTTGTTTTTTTTTATTTTGGGCATGCCTTGAGTTAGTTTGGGTTAGATTTGTTGGGTTGCGTTCCCGGAGCGAGCGAAGGGCCATGCCTGAAGTGAAATAATAGAACGATAACACTTCTGACTTCGGTCACTTGTGGGTAGGTCAGTTCGAAGCTCGCCACTTCGGTGCACGAAGACGTGAGTAGATTTTAGGCGAAAATACACATAACAGCAAAAATTAGATTTAAATTATGATTGTGCAATTGGCCACAAAGATATTAAAATTGTTAAGATTAATAATAATACGTGTGTATTATCAATTTGAATGGTTATTTTGTGGTAAACTTAACCTATATAAAAACTCAAAATGATCTTAAAGTTAACTTTATAAAATGCATATGATAGAATTGTCATAAATATAGTTTACTTATCTTACTAAGTTAATATTTTCATTAAATTAAATATTATAATTTAAACTTAGTTCCAAAGTACAGAGGAGATTGTTAGAATATTCGTGATTTTCAAAGCATTTGCTAATGAGATGTTAAGATTAATATAATTTCAAGAGCTTCAACAAACATTTTAGTGGAGGTGTGGGCAATTTGACAATTATCCAATAATTTCAAAGCTTATTTTTCTTATATGCTTTGTTTATAATCTTTCCTCGAAAGGACATGATACATAATAACTTCTCCGGAATATATGTTTGGCGACAAAGCCGACCGACGGCGACGTGCTTGCGTGCATACCCGCGTGCGTGCGCGGAATTTTCGCTGTTAAGTTGATGAATATAATATAATATTTCTAGTCGAGTTATTTTGGTTCTTGTAGGGGTTGTATGCTCACTACGAGAAGAAAACAGTTCCATGTTTCTTATGGTTCTGTAGATGTCATTTTCGCAGCATATTTGACCGTTTCCAAGACACTGCGACCTACCTGTAGACCAAATTTCGTGCAGTTGCTCTCGATATATTCAAAGCTTTCGACAAGGGGTATGACGGATTGTTAAGCAAATTGATAGCATACGTCAACCACCAGCACTGCTTCTATGGCTTTCCAGTTTCTTAAAAGATCGAAGCATCTGAGTTGGAGCGAAAAAATCAGATTGCTACCATCAATGAGGATATAAACGTCATCGTGAAATGGGATGAGGAAAACAATGTCCAGTTTAGTGCAGGAAAGTCTAAAGCAGCTGTCTTTTCAAAAAAGTAGCCACCGCAGGACTTGAGTTGTCAATGACAGGACAAACACTGACTCTGACCTCATGCGTAAGCTTGTTGGGGGTCAACAACACATGTCTTGGCAGAATAACGTCGCCAAAATCGCCAAGACAGCAACGAAAAAGCTAGGAGCACTCTATAGAGCAAAAACGTTTTATACACCTAATCAGCTCTTACTGATCTATAAGGCCAAGATAAGACCATTTCTAGAATACTGTTCCCATGTGTGGAGGTCGTCACCCAAATACTAGGCTCAAGATCTTGGACTCCATGCAGATGAGAGTAGTCCGTCTTGTGGATGAGTCGAAGTTGACTAAAGATGTTAATAGCCTTGAACATCTAAGAAAACTAGCAGACCTTATCTGTTTACTATTTATACTACTACGGAAGGTGCTCGAACGAGCTAGCACTTATAATTCCGCCCAGAGTTGTACCGCTCCGCTCGTTGAAGCACCCGTCAGATATAGGTTGCTCATCAACATAATGCCTCGCTCTGGAATGGACTGCCGAGTAACACACGCACCGCTCGTTGAGTGTTATAGGGCTTTCCCTTTATGTATGTGCTGAACATAAGACAACAAGCGCATGATCCTCGGGTTAGGCATTGTTGCCAAGGTGATGTCTAATTTGACATAATGCTATATGTTTTGTCTTTTGATTGTAATTTTGACTGCGACTGAAGGCGGAGATAATAAAATGCAATTGAGCACTTCGAAAATAACTTAAGAGCGGTTCAAAGTATTTCAATATTAACGCCTTTATCACCGACATGTCGATGACAATTTCGCGATTTTCGACACAAAAACCGCCAATATCGAAGATTTTGTAACCAAACTATATAACCGTTACCCCCACCATTAAATTTACTTATGAAGTCGAGAACAATGGCCAACTTCCATTTTTGGACACTTTAGTGAATATAAAGATAGAGGGCCTATTCCGCCATTGTATTGGTTGATCGAGCGTGACTAGTGCGATTCCAGGATTGGTTTTTGGTTCCGCTTGATTAAGCAAACATGTAGTATAAAAGAGAGTTGGGTAGATTTTAAGTTTAGTTTTAATCATTGCCCAATTTAACATTAAGAAATTATTGGGTGGTCCAAAGGACAAAATTAAAATATTGGAAAAAAGTGGAATTTATGAAATTGGATGCATCGATTGTAATCAAAAATTGCTTGAATAAAACTATAGTCTGTCTAGAAAGTATCCGGAAAAAAGAAATTACAATTAAAATTTGTCGGTTTAAATTTGTATTACTTGAATTATAAAATTACAACAAATAATTCATTTCATTTACATATACAACCTCCATTTATCTTTAAACGCTTCACTATTCGTCCAGATACACCCGAAACTAGGTGACCGTCATAATGTTCGGTGATGGTGGTCCAGGTGTAAAACTGACCGACTCAAATCTGTATTACTTTGTGGCATTACTCGTTCCACTTCAATGTTTGTTACTCCCCATATTCTATTTTCAATGAGACTGAGATCGGGTGAAGCTGCTGCTATGAATTTGTTGCCAATTGTCTTGCATTCAGGCTTAAATACAGATGACATAGTGCACTATACTGCAGAATATGCCACCCCTCTGGAAACATAAACCGTTTCCTTCTGGAAAACTTTCTATAATGGCACAATACTTTGCACTCTTAACGGTACCATCAACTATACAGAGTGGTGTAGTACCACGCTGTGATATTATTCCCCAGACCATTATTTCACTGGGAAATTTAGGAATTTGAACTGTAACATGTTTTCTTAATAAGATTTTTAGGTATTACACCAACTTTCATCAGATAGAAACTAGTCTATACCTCATATATGTGCCGTTTTTTTTATTATCTCTATTGTCTCATATACTGAGCTCCACTCAGTTACACTAATTTTATAACGTTCGAACACCTTTTCTATACAAAGATTCTACCTCTCTTCTTTTTTCTACTTTCGACATTATTTCACAAATCTTAGGCCTGCTTACAATCAACAATGTTTGACAGATAGTGTTGACATGCTATTTTGATCCTAGCCTACTATCCGGAGAACGTACTTGATGCATTACTTTTGTCTTGGAATGTTACGAAAAAGAAATATATTTAAATTAGGAAAAATGTAAAATTCCGGATACTTTCTAGACGGACTATAGAAGATGGTAGTATGGTAGAATAGAAAAATCAAGTGTTGCCGAGAATGCTTTTGATAATAATCATAGAATATCAATTAAAAATTCACAGTCCTTCGCAAAGATGCAACCGCGGGGAAACTGAAAATGAAGAATAGAAACGCAAAAATGTGATTTCTGTTGCAATTCAAATAGTTTTTAAAAGCAGGTGCTTTTAGTTACTTTTTGTTAGTCATTCAATCAACATTCGGTTACTTTCAGTCAGTTCCAATTTATTTTAGTTATTTGAACCGGTTCCAGTACGTTATAACCAATTTAAACGTTTTTGGTTAATTTTAGTTAGTAGCCAAAATTCGGTTAATTTGGGTTAGTTTTAGTTACTTATTTTAATATCTTGAATCAGTTCCGATACGTTT